>VUQI01002194.1:28677-39992 GCA_015106735.1 Paratilapia polleni | reverse complement strand
TTTATAAATATATAAAAAAAAAAAAAAAAAAAAAAAAGGCCAAAATACAGAAGCAGTGTGTGAAAAAGTAAGTACACATTTACTGCTTCCATAGGAATTAAGAGTGTAAGTGGCAGCTGTGATGGGTTATAAAGTCATTTCCAAACAATTTGAAGTCCATCATTCTACACTGAGAAAGATTCACAAGTGGAAAACATTCAAGACAGTTGCCAATCTTCCCAGGAGTGGGCATTCCAGCAAATTCACCTCAAAGAGAGGTGAAACTGAAGAAACCCAGGAGCTACATCTCAGACTCTACAGGCCTCAGTTAGCATGTTAAATGTTAAAGTTCATGACAGCACAATTAGAAAAAGACTGAACAAGTATGGCTTGTTTGGAAGGGTTGCCAGGAGAAAGCCTCTTCTCTCTAAAAAAGTACATGGCAGCATGGCTTAGCATTGCAAAGTTGCATCTGAACAAACTACAAGACTTTGGGAACAATGTCCTTTGGACAGACGAGACCAAAGTGGAGATGTTTGACCACAATGCACAGCACCATGTTTGGTGAAAACCAAACACAACATATCAAAACAAACACCTCATAGTGAAGGAGGGATTATTTGGGTTTATTTTGCAGCCACAGGACCTGTGCACCTTGCAGTCATTGAGTCGACCATGATCTCCTCTGTATACCAAATTATTCTTGAGTCAAATGTGAGACTGTTTGTCCAACAGCTAAAGCTTGGGTGAAACTGGGTCTTGCAACAGGACAATGATCCCAAGCCCAGCAGCAAATCTACAACAGAATGGCTGAAAAAGAAAAGAATCAAGGGGCTGCAATGGTCCAGTCAAAGTCCTGACCTCAACCTGACTGAAATACTGTGGCGGGACCTTATAAACGAATGCCCGCAAACTTCAATGAACTGAAGCAACGTTGTAAAGAAGAGTGGGCCAAAATTCCTCCACAACGATGTGAGAGACTGATAAAGTCATACAGAAAACCATTACTTCAAGTTACTGCTGCTTAAAGTGGATCTACAAGATATTGAATCATGGGGTGTACCTAGTTTTTCACACACTGTTTCTGTATTTTGGCTTAGTTTTGTTAAATAAAGAACGACACAGTATGTCATGTGTTATTGTTCATCTGAGGGTGTATTTAAATAATTTTAAGACCTGGTAAGGACCAGAGGATTTTTATTATGTCCTGATACATAAAATCTTTTCACATGACTGTATAACCATAGTCCTAACTGAAGAAAATAACTCCATGACCATGAAATTTTTCACTTTTTTACCAAACTAGTCACAGTAAAAAAAACTTGAAAATTCATGATCATAAAACTGAAAATAAGACAAGACCCTTACATTTACTGCGGCATAGCTGAAAAAATCTTTAGGCTAACTAGCTATCACTAATAAACATTTGTTTTGTTACCACAGGTGTGCCATGTGTCTTCATCCAAACAGTGCAAATTATGCTTAAAGTACCAGCATTTCCATTACTATCATGGATGCACTCACTGGGATTTAAACCCTTCACTGTGGCTTGTTTTACAAATTGAGAAAGACTGTACTAATAACTCAAGATGCACTTCATTAATTAGCTTTGTCTGCCAACTCAGAGATCCCTTCCCTTCTCCATTATCTTCACTGCTACAGTGCAGTTAATGGAGTTAACACCACAGCCACAGCTGAATCACTGCCATCTGAAAATTTTCAAGGGTGCACAGTGGCAACAAGCACAGACAATCACCAATGAGGGCTCTGAAAGCAGATTAGCAAAGCTTTGCCACAACAATAGATAAGAGAGAAGAATAGATCATGGATATATATCTTCTAACTAAGTTGTCCATTTTTTTCTGTGGATTGAAATTATTATTATTTCATTGTTTCACTCTTAAATTTTTCTTTCTTTATTAACAGAAAAAAATAGATTAAATATCAGAAACTGCTTTGCAAGCATTTGTCATGCTATCTAGTTCCTCTGGACCTTACCCCTTAGCCTGAATACCTCTGCCCTGGGTTCACATTTTATGTGATCCCTGGCAGGTTAGCTGTCAGGCCAAATCACAAGGCAAACCCTCCTCAGGACACTCAGACACTTTTCTAGGAGCCCGAGAACATCGAGGACATTCAAGGGAGACACCTGCTGAATCAGGTGCTTCTACGCCACAGAGTGTGATGGAAAATGATCCACTAATATCAGCAGCACAGCTATTAGTGTCCTGTACAAACTCACTACCTTCTATTAATATTGTAACCCGCCACACACATGGTGCTCTATAAATGCACACTCACGCAGTGGGTGTCACACATACCTGATCTGGTTTCAGCAGCACAAACCTTCCCAGCAACACATTATACAAGCAAGCACACTGGCCCACACATGCAGGCACACACACACAAACACACTAGCTGGCCGTGGCTCTCAGTAGTCTCCCGTTCAGCAGACACTTGAAAGGACACCCTAGAGAGGAGTCCTTTTCACAGTAATAGTGCCGGGCAGCACTTAACGCGGACCCGGTGGCTCTCTCCCACTGTAGTGAAGGGGATGAGGGTTCTCAATTCCACAGCAGCCCACTCTTCTCTTCCCACTGAGTGGGAGAAGAAGAGTCTTTCATGGGCACAGTACTCCACCGGCTGTACACTCCAAAGCACTCACTCACCTGTCGTCCACTATGGAGTGCGAGATCTCAAATTTGAGTGAACAAGCAAGTGGGAATTGGTGATGAGTATGAAATATTTCTGATTATATTCAGATGGTTCACACTCAAAACGCTGAAAACTCAGCTGCCACAACAGAATGGAAACACAGAAAAGGCTCTCCATACACACACAGATGAGTGATAAATGAAAGCAAAAACACAAAATAGTGTTTTAGTGAAAGGATAACATCTGTGCTTCTTGGAATAAACTCTACAAGTTTCCAAAACATTTCTTAAGGGATGAACAATCTTCTCTTCAAGAAGATATTTTCTTGACTGGTTTTTTGGTGGTGTTACAACACCATGGGACTTGAGAGTGCCATCTCAAGTCCCATCCATATATAAAGCAAGTCACTTACCACTCATCTCTTTGTAGCAGATATTTGGATATGCCAGGCTCTGTTTGCTAACCCTAATATTTATTTCTCACCCTGATCCAGTGGTATTCTTCCCTGTAACTGGTAGCTGCTTCAACTGCTCGCCTCAAAGTTAAGATCAGTTATGCTACATTCACACTAGGGAAAACTGTGTTTTTTACTCACTTACTGTGACCATATTCAATGAACTTGCGATCTTTGTTCCTTTGAATTGGTTGCTTAGAAGACGAGGTCCGGGTCTGCGATCCCTTGCAGTCAACTGACATCTTGAAAGCAACTTTGGTACATCAAGACGGTGATAGCAACGTAGTTGCTGCAGAACGGCGTAACTGCAAAACGACATTGGTGTTCAGTAGCCTTGGTTTTAGGCATATAACTAGAATGCAACCAGTTGGCAACCAGTTGAGTCAAGTCCCCTATTGCAAAGAGACACATCACAGACAAGTTGCACTCATTGGCACAGAGTTACTCAGATTGATTGCAACATGTTGGCAATCTGTCTGTGTTTATAAATTAATCTATCTGAGAATAACTGCAGTCAGTCCAAGTTTGGCCATGACTGTTTGGAGACAGGTTGCCTTCCACCAGGAAACCTGTGCAATCACCTTGCAATTGAAAGTGGTCACTCAGAGGTTGAGGGTGTTGCATGCTCTACCTCTGGGTGTCGAGTTGCAATTGATCCTGAAAAAAATTCAATCACTGTGACACCACTGATTTTTCTTAGTCGCAAGGAGGTTACCTTCCTATTTTTACTCTAGTGTGACTGAGCCATTAAATGGTTTGTTCGGACTACTGGTGAAAAAGCAACTACCTACAAGTGATTTTCAATTGAAGCTGAAGATAAAAAGGGATAACCTGATGCTCAACACTTTTCACTGGGCAGTTGTCAATGGGTATAACTCGTGATACTGTACATCAAAACTGATATGGGCCCAACTTATGCAGTAAAGAATCATATGGTTTCGTGTTTACAGACACACACCACCCGATGGACGACGGCAACATGCGCATGAGCAAAACTTCCACAGTTACTCAGCAATAATGCAGCCAGCCACGCTTGGCCATTTTATAACTTTGTCACTCATAGCGTGAATATAGCTCTCCTGTTTTCACCAGCCATCGGTTACAGGCCTTCAGAATTCATTGACATTCCAGGTTTGTGATAATCATATCACTGCTAGTCTCTTCAGAAAGATATCCCACACATTCATTTAAAATCAGTGTTGGCATAGCAAAGTGTCATTTTGCCAAAGCCGAATGTGACAGATAAATGTGTAACATATCATCGTCTTTGTGCTTTTTACACCGAGATTATTAATAGGAACAGGATAGATTGCCGTCTCCATGATAACTTTCCAAAGGTATAAAAGTCTTCCTCATATCAGTATAATCCATGGTCAGAGTTGTGAAAGCTGAGAGTCCTTCAAATGTCTTCAATACAGTGGCACAAATCTCCCAGAGGTCTGGTGGCCATGGGCAGAGCATATGATTAACATTACTTTCATACTCAGCAAACCACTAAAGGTTTAGAGAGCATGTAAGAATGGACGTATGCTGCTTGAATGGAAGAGTCATTACTGTGCCACTGTGTCACTGGGACAATGAATGTAACTGCCAAATGATTTGTGAAGTTAGCATTTTGGCTGCAGCCATGTCGGCTTGTTGAAACCACAAGACACCATACTTGGACAAGAGGGTATAATGCTCGATAACGCTAGCTAGTTTGTTTGGCGAGCTGCATTCACAGACTACATGGGCCTGTTACACAAGCACAGATACAGTACATGCTAATTAGTCCTAAGATGCATACAAACAGAATACTAGAGTTTCATTCATCAAAACTGAACAACAGACTTTTTGGGAGGTCTGTTAGTACAGTTAATCACGTAGCAAGCCATCTTATTTGTCAGATAATTACAATTAAACTGTTCCAAATGGTTGAGACTCCAGACTGCATTAATATCAATACAGAAAGATGAGAAAGAACTAAAAATAAGACACCACTGCTTATGGCTCATTGGTAAATTGTTTATGTCAGTTGAGTGTCTTTCTTTTTAAGTTTGGGAAGGTTTGGGAATGCCTTTTCCTTTTTTCAAACATGATCATGTCCCTCTGTGTAAAGCCAGATCCATAAAGATACCAGTTTTTCTCGGTTTGTACAAAAACACCTTGAGGACAAATAGCTGCAGCCACATGCCATAATCTTTAGAAGAGCCTTCACAGAAGAGTGAGGCTGTTACAGCAGCATATTAATGCTCAGTTATAGAATGAGATGCTCAACAATCAAACATGGTTGTCCGCATACTTCTGTAAATACACTGTACCTTCAACCCCTATCAGAGTAAATCCTATTGTCTCTTCACCAGCTTATTCTATGTTGTCTGAACACAGTAGAGTGTAGACCCTCACTTTACCCTCACAGTGGAAAAATTACCCTGGCACCCTGTGGATCTGAAATGGACAGGCATAAGCACAGTGTGAGGGTAAGAGGAGCCGTGGTGAACGCCCACCTCTCATCTCTAAAGCACTTATTTGAGGTAAATGAGATGCTATCTTTTATTAGCTTATCTTTCCCTCTTTCCATCTTTCACTCCTGCCAAGCATACTGTGGATATTCTGTGGTATTCCCATGAGTGTGCCAGCTAAGCATCACCAATGGAATTCATCACTCATGATTTGGCACGGCCAGGATTACAGAATTCCCTGCTGCTCAGTCACAATGTAATTTCAGCTCATCCAAGTGGATATGTGGGATATCTGAGTTGGTTGGACTGTACGTGTATGTGAGTGTACTTCTACAGGATGAGCTGAATGCTAAGCTTTTAGGAATTAGGAAGATAGTTCCTGGGATGCCTAGAATTCCTTCCGGAAACTTTGCTGTCTGAAATAGAAGGTGAATTTGGGTCCAATGTGTGTGTGCATGTGTTTGAAGCCAAGTGAGTGAAATTTACAGCAACAAACTCCCCCTTTCTCTCTTCCTTTTGAGGCGAGAGCCGGCTGTATCTACTCACGAGACTAGAATTATGAGACAGTTATTTGGAAAAGCCTATTATGGTATGAGGACACATACACTCCCACACATACAAACACACTCAGAGACAGAGACAGTTACAACATCGCAGGTGATAGGAATCAGGCTGTTCCAGTGTTATCAGCCCAGAATGTGATGATGCTGTGAATTCCTGGGATACCTAAGTGGTCAGGTTTATTCCTCGCTATAGACGTATGTTGCAGACAATTACCTAAGAGTGCAATAAAACAAAATCTATGCTTCGCCAGTACACTCATGAAGTCATGCAGAGGAAAAAAGAAACAGGTTCACAGATGAAAGGAATGCAGAGGAAAAATGAAGAGAGAGGCAGAGGATAAACCAGAATCTATCAGGGTAGTGACACACAAACTAGCAATGCACACAGTCTGTCTTTGGCCCCATTACTATCACAGCTATTAGTTCAGAACCCATTTACAGTGTTGACATCAGAGAAACATGAGTGTTTACACAGTTATATAAGGGCAAAATACCAAATGATGCCTTAAAGGATGACTCCAGCTGATTAGAACTTCTTATTGGCATCTTATTTTTGTAGCTGTGGTCATCCTAATTAGTAAAACAAGTAACATTTTACATTAAGTATTTTCTGAACATGATAATATTATAATTACAATATTAAAGTTTGCTAGGACAGCTGTGAGATACTCAGACAGCTAGTAAAAAAAAAAAAAATCAACAATTGTACCATACTTTAAAATAAACTTTGTTTTCTATTCTAAACTCATTTTGCTAAGCTTTAGGTGTCCCACCTATAGAGTGTGTGTAAAAGATAGATGTAGCCACCTGGACATCACACAGAAAGTCTCAAGCTGAGGCTAACAGCTGAAGCCAGCTTGCCTTTTTGTAGCTAGACTGGGACAAAAAGGTGCTGAGTTAGCAGCTAACGCTGGCTATTGGTTAGCATGGTGCATCAACTGGCTGCATGCCTGCTAATTAGTGACAAGTAACATTCAAACAAAATACTAGAAACTGGAAGACTTCTTGGATGGGCTGTTAGTTAACCAACAAGGCAAATTACTTGTCAGATAATTACACTGAAAGTGCTCCAAAGGGCACCAACACCACAAACATGGTCAGAGAGATCCTACTAAGTGCAATAGCTGAAGTGATGCCTCGCCAGCTAGCGGCATCCACACTCATAGCAGCTATGGCCCTGATAATGCCTTACTTTAAACCTTAATACTATAAAAAAAAATGGGTGAGATTTAAACACTCATTACACTCACCAGCCACTTCATTAGGTACACCTTGCTAGTATGAGGTTTGACCCCTTTTTGCCTTCAGAACACAGATTCAACAAGGTGCTGGAAACATTCCTCAGAGATTTTGGTCCATATTGGCATCATAGCATCACACAGTTGCTGCAGATTTGTCAGCTGCACATATATGATGAGAATCTCCCGTTCCACCACATGCCAGAGGTGCTCTATTGGACTGAGATCTGGTGACTGTGGAGGTCATTTGAATACAGTGAACTCATTGTCATGTTCAACTAACCAGTTTGAGGTGATCTGAGCTTTGTGACATTGCACATTATCTTGCTGAGAGCTCCCATCAGAAGATGGGTACACTGTGGTCATAAAGGGATGGGCATGGTCAGCAACAATACTCAGGTAGGCTGTGACATTTAAATGATGCTGAACTGTTACAAGGGGGCCAAAAAAAAATATCCCCCACACCATTACACCACCAGCAGCAGCCTGAACTGTTGATACAAGGCAGGATGGATCCATGCTTTCATGTTGTTTACGCCAAATTCTGACCCTACCATCCAAATGTCACAGCAGAAATCAAGACTCATCAGACCAGGCAACGTTTTTCCAGCCTTTTGTTGTCCAATTTTGATGAGCCCATGCAAATTGTAGCCTCAGTTTCCTGTTCTTAGCTGACAGAAGTGGCACCCGGTGTGGTTTCTGCTGGCATCAACAAGGCATTTTCTCCCAGAGAACTGCTGCTTACTGGATATTTTCTCTTTTTCAGACCATTCTCTGTAACCCCTAGAGATGGTTGTGCAGGAAAATCCCAGGAGATCAGCAGTTTCTTAAAAATACTTAGACCAGCCAGTCTGGCACCAACAACCATGCAGTGTTCAAAGTGACTTAAATCACCTTTCTTCTCCGTTCTCATGCTCAGTTTGAACTTCAGCAGGTCGTTTTGACCATGTCTACATGCCTAAATGTATTGAGTTGCTGCCATGTGATTGGCTTAGATATTTGCTTTAAGAAACAGCTGAAAAGGTATACCTAATGAAGTGATGACTCAAACATTCAACAAGCAAGTTAACTAAGTCCACAATTTCTCATTTTAGGTACTACACAATAGTTTGAAAGGACCAGAATGTCAATAGTCGTCATTCCAGCTGATCCAGGCTAAGCACAAGCATACCAAAATATTCCAATGTATGAATTAATTTAAAAAATAATAATATTTATTTATTTATTTATTTTTACAGGAAGAGGTAAACAATTCAGAGTTCTTAAGAAGTGACTGAAAAACAGAAAATGGGGAACTGGACTATGAGAATAATGCACAATGAGGTGCAAGTAAAGCAGCATGAATAAATTAAAGTGAATTGAAAATGTAAAAAAAGATTAAATAAGAATAATAATAAGAAATAAGAAAGAAAAGGATTTTGTAAAGCTTTGCGTTAAATTGGATTAACATCAGTTAAAATAGTAAAAGAAAATTCAGAGAAGAGGAAATGTATTAAAACATTACTTTAAAAATATATTTTAAGAAAAGAGTAATCTTTTCTTAAGAAGAACAGAGCCTCATTAGCAGGTTTTATTTTTGAATGAAAAACATGCCATATCTTTACTTTACTTTTATCTTTACTTTATCATATTTGGCTCCATCGTCTGTACAATAACCAAAAAGTTAATAACCAATGAGACGACTGCAAATTAAAAAGCAACAATAGCTCAGATGAAGCTAATTAAAGTGAGTTGACAGTGGCTTGACTCAGCTCATGACAAGTTCCTTTGAACTTAGTGTCATGAAGCTGAATTACTGAAGTTGCCTCATTATCTTTTGGCAGAGGAACTGGTCATTTCTCCTAATATCCAGATTTCACCCTTACACTGTACACCACTGCTAGCTTTCTACAGAATTTTTTATAGAATATTTGCCAATTTTAATTAACTGAAAAGCTTTTAACAGAAAGTCTGTAATGCCAAAATCAATGCAACTTTATTTTAAATGTAATGTCTTCTAGTTTCTGAAAATATGCCTATTTAGCATGCATCTTAAACAAAACCCAACCCCAGCCCTAACCTTAGACAGGTCGCTGTTGACTTGTTGGATGTTAAGAGGTTAAAGAAGCAGGTTTGCAGCTGCTGCAGAATAAAATGTGAGGTTAGTGAGGTCATAATGATCTGATGGTAATCTCTTCTACTCTTCATCCTGCAGGAAATTGAGGAGTTCAGCTTCGTCACCCAGTTGGCCGGCCTCACCGACCACCTGTCTGTGGCCATGCGATTGGCTGTTTCCACTGGGGAAGAGGAGCCTTAGACTCATCACCGGAGCTTTTTATTTAACTACTGCCATGGAGGAACAACAGACTGCCAGGAGGAGAAGAAGACGTTACAGATATGGAGGTGCTTGGAAAAAGATTGATGGGACAGCAAATAGATGGATGAATCAACAAGGATTAATGAAGGAGAGGACCACTCAAGGAGAGAAGTGACAGAGAAAGACTCTGAAGGGGAGCGATAGGCAGGGGAATTCAGTTTAGGAAGCCAGAAAGATATTCATCTTCCTGGATAAATCACCCACTCACTCACACACATTAAATACAGCACCACCCACAAGAGATCGACTTCTTGACTGTTGAGTATCGCCTGGCCTCTCCTCCAACGCTCCCTCTGGAACTGAGTCCAAAGGGTTTTATTTTCAGTGAATTGTTTCATGTAGCCAATACACACTCCTTTTATCAGATCTGTTTTAGCAGTAGTGTTAGTATGATTTTTTATTATTATTATTATTATTGTTATTATTATTATTCTACCTTCAGGGACAGTTGGATCCTCATTGTTTAGTGACTGTGTATAAAAGGAAAACACATAATTTAAGAGAAGCGTACAGCTACTGACTGGCCTTTACACTGACCAGCTGTGTCTTTGTGTCGTGTTCCTTTCTGGAAGGCTATTGGTCAGTTCGGCTGTCAGTTATTCAACTTACTGCTCCCACAGTCAGTCCCAGGAACCTCAACAAGTGTCTTTTTTTTCTAAAAAAAACAACAAGTCTTTCTAAAATGATACAAACAATGTACGATTTCTATTATGGCCGCACCACTTTTTATAGGGAGTTGAAATGCCTGTTTAATACTATATGGTATGTTTCTATAAAGAGGTGTTGTATAAAGGGACATGAAATTGGAGGAAAACATTGTTGGTTGAATGCAATGCGAAGCTTACAGCATGTTTTTTTCAGCTGCGACTGTTGAAACCCTTTTTGGCGAGGCTTTGCTGATGCATGATGGGAAATGGTGTCAGTTTACAATATTCATATAGAGGCTTGACACATACTTACTTGAGTCTGGATGCCTCAAGGAGTTAAGGGGCATTTTGGAAAACACACACAAACACACACACCTGTGTGTCTGTGGCATTTGTGCATGCTAATGCTAATAACACCCTGCTAATAACACACATACAGAGGATTTACGTAACGCAGGAACACAGCTACAAACATCATGTACAGAGGGCTTTCAGTGGGTGTAACAAACCCTCTGATGGCCATATTGGAGCACTTCACATGTCCAACATGGGACATGGCTATCTTTGAGAGAGTAGATATTGTCAGCTTGTTAGCAAACAAACCACAGTAGCTATCTGGTTGGCAAGCCATCACTGTATTGTAAGCACGTTGGTTGGTTCACTCTGGAAATTCCAGCATGAAGTCCAGTTATTGGTTTGAGCACAGCAAGTTGTCCAGTGGATTATTATGTTGACAGCCATATTGTGACGCAACTGCAAAACCTCACTGTTCTGTAACATTTTAAACACCTACAGGCTGTGCAATATGCCACGTAAACACATTGTGAAGTTCCAAATAGTCCCAAAGACTAGCACAGACCACCCAAGAATAGACAGAATTCAGATTTTATTGCATAAAACTCTTTTTTTAACTATACTTATACCATAAAATAACAAACTGTCCTGTTTTTTTTTTTTTTTTTTTTTTTTATATTTTTTCTCT
>VUQI01002194.1:6506-18789 GCA_015106735.1 Paratilapia polleni | reverse complement strand
CATCCATCTTCCATGAACTCTGACCAGCTTCTCTGTCCCTGATGAAGAAAAGCATCCCCACAGCATGATGCTGCCACCACAATGTTTCACGGTGGGGATGGTGTGTTCAGGTTGATGTGCCGTGGTAGGTTTCCACCACACATAGCATTTTGCATGTAGACCAAAAAGTTCAATTTTGGTCTCATCTGACCAGAGCACCTTCCACATGTTTGCTGTGCCCCCTACATGGCTTGTGGCAAACTGCAAACAGGATTTCTTATGGCTTTCTTTCAGCAATGGCTTTCTTCTTGCCACTCTTTCATAAAAGAGTGGAGTGGAGTGCACTACTAATAGTCGTCCTGAGCTGTGGATCTCTGCAGATCCTCCAGAGTTACCATGGGCCTCTTGGCTGCTTCTCTGATTAATGCTCTACTTGCCCGGCCTGTCAGTTTAGGTGGATGGCCATGTCTTGGTAGGTTTGCAGTTTTACTCTATTTTTGGATGATGGACTGAACAGTGCTCCATGAGGTGTTCAAAGCTTGGGATATATTTTTATAACCTAACCCTGCTTTAAACTTCTCCACAACTACATCCCTGACCTGTCTGATGTGTTCCTTGGACTTCATGGTGTTGTTTGTTCACTGATGTTCTCCAACAAACCTCTGAGGCCTTCACAGAACAGCTGTATTTATACTGAGATTAAAGTACACACAGGTGGATTCTTTTTACTAATTAGGTTACTTCTGAAGGCAACTGGTTGCGCTGGATTATATTTAGGGGGATCAGAGTAAAGGGGTCTGTTTACTAATGCACACCACACTTTTCACATTTTTATTTATAAAAAATTTTAAACACCATTTATCATTTTCCTTCCACTTCACAATTATGTGCTACTTTGTGTTGGTCTATCACATAAAATCCCAATAAAATACATTTAAGTTTGTGGTTGTAACGTGACAAAATGTGGAAAAGTTCAAGAGGTATGAATATGTTCACAAGGCACTGTATATCCTCAGTTGAAGTCAGCAGCACTCTGTCCCCACTGAAAACAGTGTGAGCTAGTAACCGCTTTACCCCCTGAATCACCTGATGGTTTGCCAGACTTGCTCCATGGCTTCTCTGAACTCCTACCACACCTGAGTTTTTGCTTCAGCTGCTAC
Source organism: Paratilapia polleni (assembly GCA_015106735.1). NCBI lineage: Eukaryota > Metazoa > Chordata > Actinopteri > Cichliformes > Cichlidae > Paratilapia > Paratilapia polleni. The sequence continues at coordinate 17,650 of VUQI01002194.1, read as the reverse complement.
CAGAGCCATGTTTTGTTTGGCCTGCTGGTACCTCTCAGCTGCCTCTGGAGTCCCACATGCCAAAAAAGCTCAATAGGACTCCTTAAACTTGACAGCTCCCTTCACCTCCAGTGTCCACTATCTGGTGCAAGGGTTACCGCCACAATAGACACCAGACACCTTACAGCCACAAATCAGGACAGTCGTCTCAGCAATGGAGGTGTGAAACATGGTCCACTCCGCCTTACTGTTCTCAGCCTCCCTCAGAATGCTGTCAATGCTTTGCCAGAGGTGAGAGTTGAAGAGCTCGCAGACCAAGGCCTCTGCCAGATGCTCCCAGTTCACCCTCATCATACGTTTGGGTATGCCACATCTGTCCAGAATAGGCCCAGGGGACAAATGTTGCTCTGTGTCTGCTGGATAAGTAGTTAAGTGTTTGCTAGAATATTCATAATATGACATTGCTTGATCAATTAATGCTGACTTAATGTTTAATGTGATGTTTAAAAGTAACATTTCTTCTCTACTTTTTTCTGTTATGCTTAAAAAAAATAATCAAATGATATGGATTTTATAATAATACATACCCGTGATCGAATTAGGTAATTGCTTTTTGTGAGCTTCAACAGTCTGAACTTCCTGTATTCGGTGTGGAGAAGACTGACAATCAACTTGAGATTGAAGATCTTTTTTTTTTTTTTTTAAATCTGTATTGAACACTTGTCCAAAGAACAGCTTAAATTCATATAATTTCAAGACACCAAAAAGACTGAAGTGAAAGAAACGGATCCTTACACTGTCTAATCTTCCCAAATGAACCTAAGTCAACTGTCCTGTCTGAATGACTTTATGACTTCCTGCTGCAAGGTGTCTTCACATTTGACTGATTCAAATCTGACAGGGGGTCTGGTATGACTAAATTATGCAAAAAGAAAAAAAAATTACAGATATGATTCATAGATACAGTAAGCCCCCGTGCAGATGTGCATGACAAATCTTACCTGTTACACAATATTATAAGGTGATTGTCCCTGCTACTTTTCTACATGTTAAAAATTCAGGCCAGATAGTATTTTCGGCTTCAAATCAATCCACATGGCAAGCTGTTGACAAGTTATGAGCAGTTTAACTACAAACTGTATATAAAAGGTGGACATAGCCACCTTGGCATCGCCCAGTAGGTCACATGTGCAAAGGGTGAAGCTGAGCATTTTGGCAGTTGTCATCGCTTTTTTAACTGGACATCAAAACTGAGAAACAAGGGACACTGCACACTCACATGGTAACAACTTGTTAATCACAAGGTAGGCCCACCTTGGCTTTCTCATCCATTTTACACTAGTAGGAGCCATGACTTACAAAATGAACATCATGTAGTAATCAGTAGGACATGAAACTAGCAGCTGAGATCATAAAGTCATCTGGAAAGTGTTTACTGAGGTCATGGATCAAAGGAGCTAGAGGGTTGTTTTCCCATAGACTTCTATACAACTGGACGTCTTTCTGAAACCAGAGGAGTTGCCCCCTCCTGGCCATTAGGAAAAAAATACAGGTTTAAGGCACTTTTCAGCCCTAAAAGCTACACCCATCTTCAACCCATTCACCATTTTTATATTAACTGATGTTATGGATGTTCACCAATCTGTGTTTCAGCCACACCACAAGAAAAAAGCTAAGATTTGAGGAAAATGTGATTTCTTTGTCACTTTAAAGGGGCCCTCCCTCCTCTATGAGAGTACTGCAGTACTGTAGAAAATACTGTCTTCTTTGGCTGCAGGTGTTAGAATTTCAGAACAGTTTGACTCAGATGCAGGACGTGACTCAGAATAAAAGCTCATGACAAAAAGAATGTGCAGTGTGGGGGCAAGCGTGGTCCAGAGGTGTGAGTGTACAAAGGAGATGGCAGGCAGGTTAAATCCATATTACTCCAACAGGTTAATCCAGACAGCTGGCACATGAGTGGGGCTCTGAGCAGGGAGGAGAATCGAAGGTTAATCCAGACTCCAAACACAAGTAGTTTAAGCAAGCGTAGCTGGTGACATGAATTTGGTAATAAGAGTGAAGAAGGAGTGGCATTTTATTGCACCAGGTGAGTGACTGTCAGTGAGCGCAGGTGCACCAGCAGGGAAACACATGGGAACCAGGAAGAAGCCACACCTCTGGAGACACACAAACACACACAAAGTTGGACGGAAAGAGAGAGACAGAGTTAGGAGATAGCAAAAAAGATTGAAGCAGCAGGTCAACACTGGAACACAGGGGGGTCCATGACAGGATGTGAGTTTACTCAGGTCTGAAGCTGAAATTATGGTTCAGCGAGGGTAGTGTGTTGGCAGCGTATTAGCGGTCTGCTGGCAGTCGGTGGACAGCCCGTGTACCTGCAGAGAGCATCTGTTGTCGATGGAGGCAGCGTGCAAAGTATGTGGTATAACCGCTGTGGGCTGAGAAATCATATTTTCTGTGGGCTACTCTTGCTTGTGCTGCTGTTGGTCCATCAGCCGCGGAGAAGAGCGAAGTTATAACATACAAAGAGCTGAAGTGAAACCTAGTGTTAAAAACAATGAAGTGTCCACTGCACACACTGTCTCTACTTTTCATACTGTATTTCTTTTATCTTTGATGATTTTTCATGCTTCTCCCATTCCTGGTGAGCTCTGCTGTCACTTCCCTATTGCGGCCCATTTGTCAACCAGTCAGCATTGACTGACGCACAGTGTCATTGACGTCCAGCAACGTGCAGTTTGGATTTTGGGGAACTGCATGGGAGCACATTTGCGTTAGGTGAAAACCGCTTTCCATAGGCTGTCCATATGGAAATATGCAAAACACATGCAAACGGACACAATCACGGTACCATAAATTATGCATAACAAAGTAACCCTGACAACTTCGTTTCAGCTTCACCATACTGCAGCTGGTTCTTATACACTGTTGTGCTTTGATTCTTGGCATTGCTGTTGGTGTGGTTATGCAGCACTTTTTTGTTAATGTATGTAATGTCTGTATTGTGATGTCTCCCTCATGGTGGTTGTACTTATCTGACAGTTGCCTCAAACACTTAAAATGTGCATTTAGATAAGCCAACTTACTGGTTTGAATTCTGTTTTTAAGTCTTACAACAACTTGGTTAATAACACCACCGGGGCTGCAGCTGAAAGAATACAGCTAAAACACACATACATCAAATAACATTAATTTAAGCTACTATGCTATGTTCAACTTGTTGACTTGAATCTTAACATAACATCCAAACCTATGACCATGTTGTGACCTATAGATGGCCCTCAGAGCTCAACACACTGTAGGCTGAATGAAATACATCTTTAAAATTGTACAATACGTACCACTGTACATAAAGCAGTAATTATAAACAAAGGCTGTTTTGGAGTAAACATAAATGATATTAGATCATTTAGTACTAATCTGTCTCACAAATCTCACATCTTTTGACTCTTCAGATGGATCTTGGAACCTCAGATGCAGCTTGTTGCTTTCTTACTCCATTCATGCCATCTGATTTCTTTTTTTTATTTTTTTTTTTATAACCTGTCCTGTCTGGCGGCTTTGGCAAGCAGACTGATGAACTGAATGCCATCTGATTTCTGATGAACTTTTTGTGTTCATCTGCTTTAAACAACATGAGTGTTACAAAGACAAAGTGTGTTATATTTTATTGCAGAGTGTTTAAGCAACGCACTGATAACTAAGTACAGTGACAACAACTCAGCACATGGGTACCAAAATTTGCTTAAACTTTCTGAGTTCATGTGAATTTTCCCAACGTGACACCACATGGATGCACAACACTACCAAACTGGCCCCGGCCATCTCCTCCCCTTCATCTCTTATACTTTCAAGGCTTATTTCTAAGAGAAGTCTCCTGTGTGGGATTCCACTGGTTCTCAATCAGGAAAGAAAAAGAAAGCAAATGTTCACACACCCAGCACAGGTCCTGGATCACATGGGAACCTTTGACTTATTCCCAGCCCATAATAAAATTTCCATCCCAGCATTCATATGATTGTTATTGAAGCAGTAATGCTTTCAAAAAAAAAACAAAAAAACCCACGGAGAATCTCCAAACTGATTTTACAGCTACATCTCCATGACTCTGATTACTAAATCTTTCTCCTTGTTTATTTACATAACTATTCACTGGAATTTTGTTGCACAGTTGGGGATTCCTTATGTATCCACACTCGGTCTAATTATTAAGCTGCCCACTGGCCTCCTTATGTTGTCTGAATATTCATATGTCCTGTATGGACCCACAGCGTGTTTGCTGAGTGTTTCAGACTGCACCAACAATGATAGGTCTGCAATATCAGAATAAAGAACACACTATGTCAGAGTAGATGTAGGCAATAGGAGAGACCAGAATGGTGGCGTTTTGGCCACATGCTCACTCACGAGAGATGTAATTAAGAGGGAAACTACGTTTGGAAAAAAAAAAAAAATTCTTCCTCATTTCAGTTTATCAGTGAAACTCTTTATTTAGGGAACTGAAAAATACTAAGAGCACAGAGACAGACAAGCACAGACACACTCGCTGGTACACCCCCTCAGTCAAGGACACGTCATGGATATTCCCAAGATGCACAATGGGGTCCCCCCCCAGTTCTTATACTGTATAAATATGAAGCAGGTAGACAGCAGCCTACACAGCAGAGAGAACAAACTGATAGAGCTCAACTGAGACTTTAATCCACTACTGAAGAAAGCAAACTTAAACCTCAGGATGGCTGCCACTCGTCTCACTCTGTCCGTGTTTGTGCTCATGCTGGCTGTCATCGCTCTGACTGAAGGTAAGACTCGCTTTAATCATCTGACTTCTGTACTGTATGACACATAATGTTCAATTTGGACCTGGTTGTAATGAAAAATATTAAGATCAGGTTCAGCATGTACATAACAATAAAAACATTTTGTAAAACATTTAGTGGAGAAAACACAATATTTTTACATAAGCTGTGGAGTCCATTCTAATGTGCAATATGAAAACAATAACTCAGATGATTTCAAGATGAAGTACTCCTCAGCAGCTGTTTTCACCAAAAATACTGTTTAGTGCAGCTGTGTTGACCCTGGCATTTTTGGCCCTGAAACAAAATAAGTGAGGTGCACTATTGATTTTATTTTTTTATTAACAATGTATGAAATGTTTCTTAAAGTGGTAGCTCATAGGGATTAATAAAAAGATATGAACACTTCTGAATCTAGAATACAGTTATGAACCATTAAAGCTGTTCTATTCAATATTTCTGCGTAAGCTATAAAGTCCATTCTAAATGGATCATTTGAAGTACTCCTTTGCAGCCCTTTTCAGTGAAATGTAGTATAAGATAATGCTATGTACATGCTATGTAAAGCTGGTGAACACAGTGAAGCATTCAGCTGCTAAAAAGAGAAACATTTCAGTGTGGTAGAGACCAGATGGAGCTAAAATGACTCACATTCACAAAGTAAACAGCTGTGTCTCAAATGATTAGACCCTACTTTTTGTAACGTTTGCTAATGAAAAACAACACCTAGATACGCAAATTAAAAAAATTAATTAATGCAGCTTTAAATAAAATGTTAAACACCTTACTCTAAAAATCCTACGAGCAGAGGACACGTCACGTGAGAAATGTGAGCTGTTCATAACTCAGGAGAAGAAATGAGCAATTGCACAACTAAAAATGCAATATCAGATGTGGCCTCAAGCCAGCTAACAGGAAATTAAACAGAAGCAGAGGATGTAATAATGTAATACTGTGTCAGTTGCTGAGTTGTTAATTTGCTCCTGTTTGTTTGTAGGTAGGCGCGGTCCTGGCCCAAAGAAATGCTGCTTTCTCTTCAATGAAAAGCCGGTGCCTAAAGCAAGAGTGGTCAGCTACGTCAAGACCAGCCAGCGCTGCTCCCAGCCTGCCATCTTGTGAGTACACAGTCTCAGAGATGTATATCGCCACCACCATTACTAAACCTGCTCCTGAATCCTCTGACTCTCTCCTCTTTCTGTGTACCTTCAGGCTGAACACAGTGGCAGGCCGACAGCTGTGTGTCAGACCTTCAGCCCCCTGGGTAAAGGAGCTCATCAGCTCCCTGGATGCCAAACCTGTCCCAGGGCAGACATCAAACCTGTAACCATGGAAACTACTCTGGAAGAGCCTTCATGGACAAAACATGGCCAGTTTATTTGTTTAAACGCTGGAAGTTTTTAAACTATAACCAAACAGCAGCTCTTCTGTCTGCATGCTAAATCTTTACCAAATATTCTTATAGTTAAAGATAATTACAGGTTTAATTTGCTGGGATAAAACATAGGAATGATTTTTCTACAATGCAAAGATTTTTTTTTGTTTGTTTACACTGCTGTTTTCTTTAGTACTGATATTTAACACGTCTACATTTTTGACTTTGAATGTTTTATGTGATTATACTGAACGGGTATATTTTAATACAACACTTAAAATCTGACCGTAAGCACTGTGATACTTTTGAAGTGTAATTTGAAATGACTTGAGAAACTGTTCACTGTGACAGAGCAGTGCCTCCCACCTCCACATGGTGTCATCAGTATACAGCGAAGTATAAGCTATGGGCTGCAGCACTGTTTCTGCACAGTGGGCAGTTTGCCTGGTTTTTATGTAAAGTTTGAGTAAACAATTTATGTTTTGCATGCTTATGCCAGTAAGTTCACTTGTCTAAATTAAAGTTAAAGGATCTGTGAAGGTTTGTCTTTGTCATTCTGTATTTCCATGCATACTGCAAGAGCTTGTGTCATTAAATAGACAGTAGAGCAACTGCTGATAGCCCCGAGGAGGTGTACAGTCATCCAGATTTTGAACAAATCATGAGTATTAATTAGACATTTTTATTTTTAGGCTAAGTGTTTAGACTTCACAAGAACAGTTAAAAAATAGATTTAACCAAAACCCAGTTTGTGTGTCAGATAATTTTAAACTCAATTTTAAAGTTCTTGCATCTTGCTGAGTTTGTTAAGCCACACAAGACAAAAGCTAAAGTTATCAAAAGTGGCTTGGCTAAGAGTTAACTAGCTAAAACACTGGAGCACCACACATGGGTCCAACATCATTATTAGGTCTGTGGACAACACAGCCATGATTGGTCTGATCTTGAATAACATGAGTCAGCCTACAGAAAAGAGGCTGAGAATAACAACCTTACCCTGAACTTTAAGAGAGCAAAGAACTCATCCTGGACTTCAGGAGACAGAAACACAGAAGCCACCATACCCTTACCATTGATGGCAAGAGGGCTGAAGAATTCCACAGCCACAAAATACTTTTCAGTCACTGGCAATAGCAAAATGATTAATGCAATGTTTCTTCATCAGCGCCTCAAAACTCCTGTTAGAGAATTCTTCTACAGTGTCCTTTTGTAACCTTTGAGCCATTCGTTCATTTAAAATGGAGGTAAAGGCCTGAACGACCTCTGCACCCATTTTTTTTCTTCAGGTATCTCACATAAGCCTTTTTTGAAACTATGTCTGTGAGGGTTAATAACTTATTGAATCTGTGATTATGTCCAGCCATGGTCTACAAAGATATGTTTGGAACAGATTCGGAGGTCTTGCTACAAAAACCTTCACTCTTAAAAAAGTGTGTCAGAAATAGCACATAATGTGTTATTTTTATAACATCTGTGTCTGTATTAAATTCAGGTGACATTATTTTCAAATCACCAAAACATTCAACATGCAGATATACACTCAATGGCCACTTTATTAGTTACAAATTGCTAGTATTGAGCTGGACCCATTTTGCCTTCAGAACGGCCTTAATTCCTCATGGCATTCCTCAGAGATTGTTGACATGATAGCATCACACAGTTGCTGCAGATTTGTCGACTGCACATCCATGATATGAATCTTGTGTTCAACCATATCCTAAAGCTGTTCTATTGGATTGAGATCTGGTGACTCTGGAGTGCAATGAACTCACTGTCATGTTCATGAAACCAGTTTGAGATGATTTGAGCTTTGTGACATGGTGTGTTATCCTGCTGGAAGCAGCCATCAGACGATGGGTACACTGTGGTCATAAAGAGATGGACATGGTCAGCAACAGTACTGAGGTAGGCTGTGGTGTTTAATCGATACTAAGTTGGTACTAAGGGGACCAAAGTGTGCCAAGAATGTATCCCCCACACCATTATACCACCAGCAGCAACCTGAACCATTCATACAAGGCAGGATGGAGCCATGCTTTCATGTTGTTTATGCCAAATTCTTATGGAGTTAAATTAGTTTCAAACAGTTGACAAATATATGATCCACGTGTAAACAAAGATATGCAAACAATTAGTGTGTAAGTTGGAGTACTTACAAATATGTGCTCCAATCTACATACACAAATACAAAGCAATTTGAACACACGTAAAACTATTTTACAAATGGTATATCAAAACCTGAATAAATAGTGATAATTTATGTAGACATTTTTAAGTTCAACTTCACAAATCTGAACATTTTTAATTTCAAATAGCTTCCTGTGCTTACAAATATCTAAAAATATTTATGATATCCTTTTCATTCACTTATAGATTATTAAATGGGCATGCATGAATTGCCTGATATGGACAGATCATGTCACATGTGCACATGGGTTTTTGAGACTCTTTACACTGCCAGCTTCATACAGATCCAATGTAAGCTGCTTTCAAGTGCCAGTGAAAAACTGGGACATCTGGTCTTTCTCTGTATTCCTGTTTTTTGTTTGTTTGTTTTTTCCCTAAATAAACCGAACAACTCATCACCCCTTGACTAGAACATTTACCAACTACAGATTCTATACAGTTTTTTTAAAATAGCTGCTGCTCCATGGTGGACATTCTTCTGCTGGGAAGACAGTCAGCTGCAGCTGAGAGAACACCATGGCTGCACATCCTGTGGATCGTTCCTCTGAAGTGAGTATATTAAAAATCTAATTTCTGGTAAGCACAATTTTGAATATAGAAATGATCCATGTAATGTGAAATAACTGCATCTGACATTATGATATTCATCTTAGCATTCTCCGATAACAACAGGCTAACATTAATGTTGTTGTTAGCTTAATTTAAAAAAAATAGTTTTACATGTGTTCAAATTGCTTTGTATTTGTGTGTGGATTTGAGCATGCCTTTATAAGTACTCAAAATTACAAACAAATCATTGTACACATTTGTAAATCTTAGTTTACGCTTGTGGATCATATCATACACGTTTGTCAACCTTTTGAGACCAATTTAGCTCCATACTGCCCTTGCACCTTTTAGCTAGCATTAACATTCGTAACATGGCTCAACATTCCTAAGTCTAATTACTACAGCCTGCCCTATCATAACACTTGCTAAATGTTGTAACATTAACCTCTATCTGTATTACTACTGAGCCCTCCAAGTGTCAGGAGAAAAAAAAATTAAATGCATTTTGCAATATCCTGCAAAATTATTGCAAGATCCTCAGTTACTTCCCGCAAAATCGCTGCAGGATTTGTAAGTCGATGTACTTCCAGGTCAGTCCTGGTACTTTGGAAAAAACCACACCCATGGAGCACACACAACCACAGGAGAGGTTCATAATTTTTTTTTTCTTTTTTTTTTTGAGCTTGGGGGTTTTTCGAAGCATATTAAAGCAAGTTAGTTGATCAAACAGGGATACAACTTGCTCCATCACATCATTATTCCAGTATGTTGTTGTGGCCGTAACCAGCTATGAGGTCACCGAGGTCTGGACCTTTGTAATCTTTTTTTATTTTTATTTTTTTAAAGGAGAGACAACAAAACAGTAAATATTGTTACGAATCAATGTGCGACACTTTTAGATAGCTTTTACTTTGAAAACACTCTACAAGAATTGTACAAAGTTATGGCCTACTCTATAATCCCTCTGACTGGGTTGTGTTTAGGGATTTAGGTTGATACATAACTCATGAGGAATGATAGGCGTGGGCAAGAGGACTGAATCGGAGGCACAGTAGGACCAGAGCCATTAAGTAAGTAACTTCATCCCTTGTGCCATTTTAGCTTCAAGTGAAAGAATAATTTTGTATTTTGTTATTGTTTTTTTGTTTTTTTATTTCATTGTTTTATACACACATCCATATTTGGGCCACTCTAGAATTGCAGGACATTTTCTCTCGCCCGTGAATTTAAAAATAATCCACGCAGAAAATACTTAAACATACATTTGTTGTGTAAACTACAGCTGTCCTGAGATAAAATGTAAACCTAGTTGTTGAAAAAGTGGTTCCAAAATATTATTTAAAATTACAAAATAGCTCTTGAGAACCCCCAAAATTATAATTTTTCTCTTGTCCCAACTTCTTGATAACCAAATTGCATGTCAACTATAACAGCTAAAATAAGTTATAAATCCACTTTTTGTTTTGATTTTGTTGATACATGCTTCTTATAACTGTTAAATCAATTTGTTTAACATCACCATATTTTAAAGAATGGTAATTATCTGCTGCAAGTTGTGTCCCACAACATACGTGCAACCCTGATACCGAAACCTATTTAGCCTGGGAAAGGAAGAGGCAAAACTGTGAGTGACATGAAAATGAGGAAGTGACGTGATCTATGGTCTACCCATGGTTTAACACCATAGGTAGACCAAAGGTCAGTCCTTTTTGATATAATTTGTATTTTTTCAGTCTTTTCCAACTAAATTGAGTGTGTCACTCTAACCAATGTAACCCTGTTACCTCATTTCAAAGTTTCCTCCTTTATTTATATAACTTTATTTATCCTTGACTTGCACAGTAAATTGCATTCCACAGTGAGCATCTGTTTCTGAGAAAACACCAATACTAGCACTGATTCACAATCCTGTTACTATACATATAAAACAAACATATGTTAAAAACATATTAAACAACATTTCTGGGTATTTTTTGTGGTCCTGAGTATTTATTTATCATCCATACAACCCTGTTGTGCAACCCAGTTACTCTAATTTTAACCCTGTTACAATATTGTTTTTAATAAAATAATCATAAATGTTTCCTATTTTTAATCTATTGCCTTTGTAATAGTTTGAATTATTATATGAATAGTGTATTTGAGCAAAGATATATATGTATATAATACTTAAATTCCTAAAAAAAAAAAAAAAAAAAAAAAAAAATAAATATTTAAAAATAAAATAAAATAAAAATAAAAAATAAAAAAAAAAA
>VUQI01002193.1:6378-19547 GCA_015106735.1 Paratilapia polleni | reverse complement strand
GGTGATAAGTGCAACTACACAGATCAGCCACAACATCTGCCTGATATTGTGCAGGTTGTGCATGGACAGAAACTCTCGGGGTGTCTGTGGTGTCTGGCATTGGGATGTTGGGAGCTTTTGGATTTTTGTTGTGTTCCTCAGGATGTTTTTGAGCAGTTTTTGCAGTGTGGCTAGCACACTGTTTTCCTGGGGGAGAAAAATGTGGTCCTGCATTACAAACTGCATAAAATGTTTGTTCTTTTGGCTCTGACTGATAGCCAACACAGATATTAGCCATTTCAAATGTCCTTTATGCAAATTAAATTAGGGATCTAGGGGTCAGAACATGTTTGAATGTATAAAGTAACTGAACAGAAATTACATGAACATTTTTGTAATTAGCAATATAGTCAAATTGCAGACAAATGTAATATAGTCTAAATAAAAATAGAAGAGGCCACAAAATGTTAGTATTTATTAATAGGCCTATTTTATTCTCTTTAAACATTTCTAAACATTTTGAATTCAAATAAAATGCGTTTCACATATTCAAAGTCAACATCTGTTCAAATTAAGTAAACCTTAATGAAGTTGACAAACTCAATGAGGATGCAGCTTCTTACAAGGACCAGATAAACAAGCTGACCTCAGAGACAGAAAAAGAAAAAAACTCTAAAAACAACCAGCAGAAGGATCAGTCTTGTTCAGAAGTTAATGAAAAGTACAGTGACTTCCAGCTGGAAATAAATAGCCTGAAAGAGCAGCTCCAGCAGAGGTTTAGCGAAATCCTGAACCTGAACCAGGAGAAGGAGAGTCTCTCTGCCAAGTTTGCACAAAACGTTCAGAAAGACAAGGCCTTCACAAACAAATGCAGCACTCTGGAGGAGAATCTGAAGAAAGAGAGAGAAAGTGGAGCATGAGAAGACAGCTCTGGAGGAAGAAAATAAACAGCTCCCGGAAGAGAGGAAGGCACATGAAGAGACAAAAGAAAGAGTCAAGAAAGCCATCAAAAAACTGAAGGAAGAAAAGAAAAAACTTAAAGAAGAAAAGAAATTACTGAAGGAGGGAAAAAAAAGATCTGCATGGAGAGCATAAGGAATATGACAAAGATAAAGAAAGTCTGGTAAAGAAAGAATTGAAAGGTGTGATAAGCAGTAGAAGAAGACAAAAGAGGAGCCAAAGAAAGCAGCTGAAGCTGCAAAGAAAGCACTGGAATGAAAGAAAAAAGGAACAGAGCAAGCAAAGACAGAAATGGTAGAAACAAAAAAGAAACTAGAAGAGACAAACAAGTACCTGTTGGAAGGTAATGTGCATTTGATGGGTGGACAGTTGGAGCTGGGAAAATATTATTAAAAAAAAAAAAACTAAAGATGCTCCTGAAAAAGAAAGAAGAAATAGAGAAGAAACTGCTGATAACTAATGAGAAAGAAGCAAAAAGGCAGATGAAAAGGAAAAGGAGGCAAAGAAAGTGAAAGAGCAGGAGGAGAAAGAGAAGAACTGGAGTGGCTTCTGGTGCAGCTCAGGCTGCGCAGTAATTTCCTCTTCCTCCCTCCTCGACTCCCACTCTCTCTACCTTTTCTCCATCTCCATAAGTGTCACCTCTTCACCCTCCCTTCATTTTCCACACACTACCCTCATCACCTTCTTTCCACCCTCCCTTTATCTCCCCTGCTATCACCCCTTTTATCTCCTTCCTCCCTCTATCTTCTCCCTCTTTCTTTTCTTTTTCTTTTCTCTTTCCCCTCACGACAGATGGCTGCCCCTCCCTGAGCCTGTTTCTGCTGGAGGTTTCTTCCTGTTAAAGGGGAGTTTTTCCTTCCCACCATCGCCTAGTGCATTTGATTGTTGAGTTTTTCTCTTTACCTTTATCTTACTCCTTCCTCCCTCTATCTTTCCTTTCCCTTAAACAGCACTCATTCACGTCAGTAAAATAACTCTTCTTGAAAAAATAGCCTAACAGCACTGTGCTTGTTTTCCTTTTTACCAGGGGTTAGACAGGAAGGTCAACATCAATTCTATCTCTGTGTTCAGTTCAGAAACAGGTCGGAGATATGGTTAGCCTAGCTTAGCTATGGAAGCAGTTCTTGGTGCTGTCTTTCTTCTTTTCTACTCAATACAAGGGCTGCAAACAAAAAATATCCCAAAAATATCCAGCTAGTTAGGCTTGTGTTTCTTCTCTATTTTCCTCTGCTACTACTGCATTGCTGTAAAATATTTCTTGCTTCATACATTAGACTTATTTATCTTATCTAGCTTTCCAAAAATGTCTCCTTTTCTGTAACAACGGCATAAAGCCGGAATGAGAAGCATTTTCTCAGGCTCTTTGCAGAAGGAGCCCTTACACATCATCACACGTATAAAGCTTGTCAGCACACTTCTCTCTCCGTCTGTGATTGTTCCCAATAACCCCTGTTGCCCAGATGAATGATGGCAGGTACTGGATGAAAGCCAGCATCTACTCCACTCCAACTAAAAGTCTCTCTCCGACCTTTCATTCAGTATCATTCAATATCAGGCATCGCTGCACAAACCAATGAGCGGTGTGTAAAGAAAAGGGTGGCGGCGGTGGCAGCAGCGGCGGTGGTTTAAGATGAAGGAGCGGCAGGTTACTCATGTATGATGAGCTCCATCAAGTGTGACTGTGGTGATTTAGAGTGAGGTGTTTGTCAATATGCTCTTCAAAAGCAGATAAAAATGTGAAGGTGTGAGGTTCACAATTGGAATCTCACCTAGTTTGATTATAAAAAAGACTTTTACAATTTAATAAAATCTAGAAGTAGAGGATTTGTGCAGAGCAGCTACAAAGCTAATTCTAAGGTATAAAAATGAGGTTGCACTCCTGTGATTTAATATAAGAAACTTTGGGGGACACATCTATTTAATCTATTGAAAAAAAAAAACAACTTGATTTTTACCACACTATCTACACTACTGCCTGTGCAGCACAGTGCACACAGCACAACAAATCAAACCTACTCAGGACGTTCTTCTCTCTCTAGTATCTCATTTTAACAAACAGTCCCTCCCTGGTGGTATTTTTTTTCTCTTTATCTTGATCTTCTTTTTGCCAGGGTGTCTCTCTCTCAGCTTCAGTGTGTTTGTTTGGAGAGTACAGCTCACCCAGTACAACATGGAAGTACGTCAATGTTGCTGGCTCCTTCTTAGATAAGGGCAACAGGAAAAGACCTCTCAGAGCGAGCACAGATGGGAGGAGGAGGAGGAGGTGGAGGAGAACGAGCTGAGGTTGTGTTGGTGAGAAAGAAAATATAAATGGAGGGAAAAGAGGAGAGACCAAGAGGTGATGCACAGTACAATACATCAGTGATTTATTACATCATAAAGAATTTTCTTTTGTGTCCATTTACTGCTTCTTCAGACCCCTCCTCATCAGATGAGTAGCTCTCAACCCTGTCTTTACTGGATTTATAAAAATTGGGCTGTTAAATTCCAGTGTTAACAAGAAGATTAATTATGTTGTCAAGCCTCTTAATCAAGTACCTGTTGGTCGTGTTCAGGTTCATAAAGACATGAGTGGATGCTGTGATTTGGTGTGAAGCATGGAAATGTTTTGTCTCCATTTATTTCCATTTATGTTGTTGAGTTAGGTCTTTGAATTAAGACTTCTGACTAATTCATATTGTGGGCATATTATTCTATGCAGATTACTTTTTTTTTTTAACTTGCTCTATAAATAAAAAAAGGAACACCATTTCTGAAACGTCACATTTTAATGTGGTAGAACAACGAACATAAACTCACTGGCCACTTTATTAGTACACCTTGCTAGTACCATGTTGGGCCGTCTTTTGCCTTCAGAATTTCCTTAATTCTTCAACAAGGTGCTGGAAACATTCCTCAGAGATTTTGGTCAATATTGACATGATAGCATCACACAGTTGCAGATTTGTTGGCTGCACATCCATGATGCAATTCTCCCGTTCCATTACATCCCAAAGGTGCTCTTTTGGATTGAGATCTGGTGAGTGTGCAGACCATTTGAGTAGAATATGATTTAAATGTTGGTCAACTGAAACTAAGGGGCCCAAAGTGTGCCAAGAAAATATCCCCCACACCATTACACCACCAGCACCCTTGATACAAGGCAGGATGGATCCATGCTTTCATTTTGTTTACGCAAAATTCTGACCCTACAGTCCAAATTTTGCAACAGATATCAAATTCATCAGACCAGGCAACACTTTTCAAATCTTCTATTGTCCAATTTTGGTGAACCTGTGCCAATTGTAGCCTCAGTTTCCTGTTCTTACCTTACATGAGAGACACCTGGTCTGGTCTTCTGATGCTGTAGTCCATCTGTTTCAAGGTTTGACATGTGCGTTCAGAGATGCTCTTCTGCATACCTTGGTTGTAACAAGTGGTTATTTGAGTTACTGTTGCCTTCCCATCAGCTTGAAGCAGTCTGGCCATTCTCCTCTGACCTCTGGCATCAACAAGGCACTTACACTCAGAGAGCTGCCACTCACTGGATATTTTCTCTTTTTCAGACCATCTTCTCTAAGCCCTAGAGATGATTGTGTGGGAAAATCCCAGTAGATCATCAGTTTCTGAAATACTCAGACCAGCCTGTCTGGCACCAACAACATGCCACGTTCAAAGTCACTTAAATCAGCTTTCTTCCCCACTCTGATGCTCAGTTTGAACTTCAGCAGGTTGTCCTGACCATGTCTACATGCCTAATTGCTGCCGTGTGATTGGTTGATCAGATAGTTGCGTTAAGGAGCAGCTGAGCAGGTGTACCTAATAAAGTGTATTTAGTTGTGCTAAACACAGACTGTATTGTTACCAGCTCAGTTGATGGGTGGATGTCTCAGCCCTTTTTGAATGTGTTACATCTGTGAAATCCACAGATGATCGTGAATTGAGAGAATCAAGGACATGATTTCTGGAAAATGTTTTCAAAAACTGTTAACTGCCACTACTGCGAATGTTGCAAAACAAAACCCAATTAAATCTATAATAGTAAGGCAGAGGCAGAAAGGTCAAATCATAGAGGCAAGAAAGTTTTTGGTATTCCGAAGCCAATGTGGAGTAGATGGTGAGTAGATGGTGCGTCAGTGTGTCAGTGCAGCACAAAAGAAACTAGAAATCCAACAACAATCCAACTTAATCAAGTATGCTTGAATAGACAACCCTTTCTCTGCTTCTTGTATTGTTATGGCATTGAATGAGGAGATAAAAGCAGAAGGTGTACCATTCATCCTAATACAGTCAGTCTTTCTCTCTCTTTGTATGTCTTTATTTCTTCTTCCTGCTTGAATCAGCACTACTGCTTTGATCTGGCTCTTCACATAAAAGGCTCCAGGGTCGACTGTACAACACAGTAGAAACAGACCAAACAAATGTGTACGTGTGTGTACATTTGAATATGCGTATGCATACTTAAACTATGTGCAGAATATCTGCTTGCTTGTGTCAGACACTTGCTCTTCATGAGTTTTTCTTTTTTTTTTTCCTGAAATGCTCATTCCACCTTAATTAGTTGAGGATATTACAGTTAGTTACAGATACAGATTCCAAACTTAATTGGCCTGAAGGCTGGGATATGCCAAGTTACGTTTTAAGTTAAGTTTGAAGAAAATGTTGTAGATTTGCTGGTGTGCTTGGGATCATTGTCCTGTTGCATGACTCAATTTGGGCCAAGCTTAACTGTCAGACAGATGGCCTTACATATGACTCTAGAATACTTTGGTAGATAGAGGGGTTCATGGTCGACGCAATAACTGGTGGCCAGGTCCTGTGGCTGCAAAACAACTTTTTCAGTCTTTTTCTAATTGTACTGTCATGAACTTTAACATTTAACATGCAAACCAAGCCCTGCAGAGTCTGAGATGTAGCTCTTGGGGTTTTTGCAATTTCTCTGAGCATTGCACGGTCTGATCTTGGGATGAATTTGCTGGGATGTTGGACCCCTCTACCGTCACTTCCAGCTTGTAAACATGGCTGTTGGATGTTGGAAGATTGGCAACTGTCTTGATTGTTTTCCACTTGTGAATAATCTTTCTCACTGCAGAATGATGGACTTCAAATTGTTTGGAAATGGCCTTATAACCCTTCTCAGCTTGATGGGAAACAACAGTGGCATCTCTAAGATCACTGCTGGTGCCTTTCCTCCTTGGCATTGTGTTAACACATGCCTAAATGCTCCAGACCGGAAACCTGCCAAAATTTCTGCTTTTATAGAGGTGGTAACACTTGCTGATGATCAATTAATCAAGTGCATTTGATTAGCAGCTTCTGCATTTGGCTTCATTTTTTAGTTAAATGAATAATCATAAATGTCATGTGTTGTTGTTCATCTGAGTTTGTATTTACCTAATTATAAGACCTGGTAACAACCAGATGATTTGTGTACTTTGTTTTTACCATGACCGTATGTTTTAAAAGTAGAATTTAAAAAAATTAATTAGAAAAAGTTTAAATGTTAAAAATGCTGTTCTGTCCCAGCCAAAGTATCTCTAACAGGAGGTGGTGTGTTGGCGTGGAGGGATTCCCATTCCTCTGAAGTCTGGCGTTCGGTATCTGGTTACTCCTGTCGGTCTGCAGTGATTACCCTCCACTCAAATTCCACAGCCCTCATTTACTCCAATCCACACAGGAATCTTGCAAAGTCAGCTTTACACACAGAACAAAGACGCACAAAAACACAGGGACCAACAACCCCGACAGATCTCCAGTCCAATTTTAACCCAACTTTTAACTCAAAACATTCAATTCAAATTACATTTGTCACCCCCTCTTTCAACCCATTTCCCCCTCCAGTTGTGTCTGTCACAAACTCTTTTTTAAAAATGCAACACGCAACACAAGATGCAACAGTTTGGATAATGACTTCGACTGTGAGTGAGGTTTGTGTTGCCACTGCAGTGCTAACCTGGTTGTAAAATGCAATAATGCTGTAATCCACATGTAGCTGTTTGTCACCTCACACCAAACTGTAAGGAGAGCAGCAGCAATGTGGTGGCTTAGCCCTCGACCTCGTCTGCTACCCTCCTGCTGCAAGGAATGCTGTCGCAGACAGCCGACTAGACGCCCAGTCAGCTGCTCATATTCCCACATGTTGCACAGTTCTGTGTTACTGCAACAGTGCTTTCAAAGAGATCATCTGATTCAAGACATCAGTGTTTGTGTGTTAGTGTTCAAACAGGTCATACACTCTTTGCAGGACATGCTTTCACCCTCGTATAAGACAGTCATCTTGTCTCCAAACACTGCTTCCTTCCTTTGAAAGTAAATTTCCCATTGCTTTATTAAAGTCAGATCTCTGTCAGGGAGTCTGACATCACAGTGTTGGCCTCTGGGAGAAAGGCCAAATGGACAGAGGACAGTGCAATTCATAATCAAGAGGCAAGCAAGGAAATGACTCTGCTTGGTTAACGTAATTGAAAAAGGAAAGGAATAGGATATTGTAGTCATCTCAAGCTTGTCCCATGCTGATACTGTGCCAATGAATCATTTTTCATAGGTTCTGTTTCGAGTGTTCACCAGCATTTCTCTTGATTTATCTTAGTAATAATAAGTGCACACTATTCAATACAAATGGGAGAGAAAGGGCATCAGAAAGAAGGATGTATGTGATGATTTAATGTTATGGCCGAGTAGATGGTATAATCTATAAAACAGGGGTATGTATGGAGGAATATGGAAATTCAAACAATCATCTCTTACCAAAGCACAGCTAAAGGCAGACCTGCTGAGTATTTTACACTCAAAGGACAGATTGTGGGTGGAGTGTAACTTTAGAAAATATTAAGACAATGATTCATACAGCTGGAAAAAATCATTGAAACGGATTTAAATCGCAATTATGATATAATTTTTGTTTGCCAATTTGAGCTCTGGCAATTACATAACTGTTGCAGGCCTACACTTCAAAGACAATATTGTTTAGGACTCCACGACGCCAGAAAGATGCTCCAGCTGCTTAAGTAAATGAAATGAGAAATGGTTTGAGGCTCATATTTGTGAAAAAGATTCAACAGTCAGTGCAGACAGCCACCTTGTCTCCTTTATCATTAAGCCTGTGAAAATCTGAAATGGCACTGGTTCTTCATGCCAGCTGTTTATTGTTTGGGTTCTTCTCTATAGTTTAGCAATTTTGCCACTTAGTGTTTAAGTTTTATAATGTATGCATAAAATGAAGAGATCTATCTTTCAAAAAGCTGCTTAAAAAAAAACACACACACAAATTGGCTTCTTTTCTTCATTTTAACCAGTAATAAACAGAACAATTATACCAAGAGATGAATTGAGAAATTAATAAGGCATTAATTGATAATGAAAGTAACAGTTGGTTGCAGCCTTGTCTCAATGCAAATCTGGAGCTAATAACTTTCTAAAAATGATGAATTGTTAACTGCACTAACTACACAGTGGTCACGTGGTTGTACAGAAAGAAAATCCCCACTTTTTTCCTGAACCCATTAATGTAAGAAACGCTACCCACATCAGTTTAAAGGTTATAGCAATCACCATAATCAGTGGGTGCAGTGGGAGAGGTGATTACAATCGTCTCTTTAACATCATGATCTTATTTTTTGCGCTAGAATTATTTAAAAATGCAGCAAGAAAGAGATGCATTAAATGCAAATTTGCTTAGCCTATGTATTAACTCACTGGTCATTATATTAGGCACACCTGCTCAACAGCTTGTTAAGTCACCAAATCTTAATACACTCGCCACTCAGATAGATGTAGCGGAACAGGAAATTTGCATCAAGTATCAAATCTGCAGCAACTGTGATTCTATCATGTCAGTTTGGACCAAAATTTCTGAGGTATGTTTCCAGCACCTTGTTGAATCTATGCCACATAGAATTAAGGCAGCTCTGGAGGCAAAAGGGGGTCCAACCCCACAGCAGCAACATGTAACAAACAAAGTGGCCGGTGAGTGTGTATTATTATGTTTTCCTCTAGGCTACACTGCTGTAGTGAGGTGATTTCTGCACTTTCCATTGTGTAACTGCATGTTGGTTTTACTGTTTAAAAGCATATCTTCTAATTGACCACAGTTCAGTTTTTACTGACTAGCTAGAAAGACTTCAAAATAGGAGAACATGCTATTTGAATGTAACATGCCTTCATTGTGTATGCATGTTTGCGCGTGTGTTTCAGCCCATCTGCATGTATGTTTGTTTTTTATGTTTTCTTTAGTACACCGAGGTCAGGAAAAACAAGGCTGCAGGCCATACTGGGGCTAAATAAGCACATGAAGGCCAGAAGTCACTGTCGTCTTCTTTAAACCCCCCTACTGTCACTTCCAGCTTGTAAACATGGCTAGACTGTCCTTGCACTACCACCTCCATCACCCCCAAGCCAAGCCCCAGCCCCCTTGGTGCACAGACCGTCTTATCTTCCCCCCTAGGGAAGATGAAAAGAGGGGGATGGGGGCTAGCTTTGTGTCTACCGGCACAGGACTTTGTGTTTCTCCCTCACATGCAGGCACATGTGCGCAAATATATGACAATATATACACATGAGCACACACACACAGACAGAGGTGAGCAAATAACATGTGACACACACCAGGCAAACGCAAGGACAAAGCATACAGAAACGATTCACCCATAAATACTGCATACCAGCATTAATACATTTCTAAGATGATTCACATTCAAGAAATAATTATCGTAACAATCTAAAGGATGTTTGCCTCTGACTGAGTGTTAGATTCTGATTTGAAAAATAATCCCTGACACAAAAAGGTCAGGGTACATTCACACACCTACAACAGAACAATGCGGCCACCACTAACCCCACCTATACAGGCCCCCACCAGGGACACTCCTTTCAGATTCTGCTCCATGGTGACAAAACTGCATCATAAAATTTCAGCAGTGTTTTATTGAGATCACTTCCTGAGGTCTTTTCCTAATCTCTATACCTTGACCTCGATGGAAAATGTCATGAGGTCAAGGAAAGACATGAAGAAAAATGTATAAAGACTTATGAAAAGAAAACCATGGTGCTCAGAGAATCTGACTGCACCCACACTAGACTACTTCATA
Organism: Paratilapia polleni; assembly: GCA_015106735.1. Taxonomy (NCBI): domain Eukaryota; kingdom Metazoa; phylum Chordata; class Actinopteri; order Cichliformes; family Cichlidae; genus Paratilapia; species Paratilapia polleni. The sequence goes on along the minus strand of VUQI01002193.1, from coordinate 9,543 downwards.
ATGTAACGGTGGATGTTGTTGATGTGGGTCTGCTGTAGTGGAACTACAATGTCCTTAAGATTAACTACACAAAAATGCATCTTAGACACTTTGCCCTATGTGTTCTTACCTTGTTGTTTCATGCAGGTCATATAAAACAAAAAAAACAGGTAAACATTTTCTCTTCCAGCTGGAGAGGTGACCCAGTATAACTCGTGCATTTATTAAGGCTTTCAATATCTGTGACTAAGATGAAATGATTTAATATTAATCCTTAAGGCTTCCAACGCTTAAACTGAGGACACAACCAGTGCAAATTGAATTATGGTAAACTTTGATTTCACTTTGACTATTTTAATATAGCTCATAATCTTTATTTATAGAGCTTTCTTATATAAATATAAATCCATATCTTTTAGGCAACAACTCCATAAGAAACAGATTTTATTGCAGCAGCATACAGTTCATAGTTCACCTGTGGGTTTAACAAGTCTGTAGTTGAAGGTTCAAAACATATGAGTAGGTTATGACATGAAATAGAAACATTACCATTTAAATGATGATCTGCACCCCTTGTCAGTTATGTTGATTTTTTGTTTTTATGAAGGTTGCATAGTGTGTCTCTATGAATTATGGAGCGGCATTATCTCTTCTCCTTTCATAAAGGATGGTCCAGTGTGACCCATGCTAAAGGATGTAATAAAGGAAGCTCTGAAGCTCCTTCCCTTAGTATCTTGAGAATTTGACCAGCTCTCATTACACAGATACTTCCGGGTCACTTCACTCAGTTAGGAACCTTCCTTAACCTTTGAATCAGTTATTCGACCCGCAGCCCTGGTGCCCTTACAGGCATGTTTAGCATGTTTAGAATATCAGGTTATACATCACCCAGATTAACAGGATTCACTCAGATGTTGAAAGGCAGGCAGAAGAAGTCATATATGGACAAGGATGGAGAAAACTGAACTGAAGGAATGCTGCTATGACAGTAGGCCCACATATGTGAGAACTATGGAAAAGCAGAGGACTAAAATCCACACTGGCTGAATCAGCTGGTAGCCCAGAGGTTCAACATCAATAAAAGGAGGATACTATCAAAGCTGGAGAGAATCTGAAAAATAGAGACACTATTGTTGCCACATGGAGACACTGAACTGACCCTCATACAGGAAACCAGTCTTATAGAAGAATATTATAACTGACCAGCTATGAGGTCAGCCTTGTTTTTTTTTTTGTTTTTTTTTTTTAAAAAACAAGACAGTAAAAATTGGCATGAATCAATATGTGACGTTCTAGGTGGCGTTTACTTTGAAAAGACTCTATGGGAATTCTGCAAAGTTACAGACCGCCCTTCAGTGCCTCTGACTGGGTTGTGTTTAGGGGGTTAGGTTGATGCATAAATTCATGAGGAATGATAACTGGTTGGTTTAGGCGCAAGCAGCAAATCACAGGCACGGTAGGGCCAGAGCCACTGAGTAAGTAACTTTTTCCCTTGTGCTATTTTACTTTCAAGTGACAGAATCATTCTGTTGTTATTTTGTTTCATTTCATTGTTTTATTCACACGACATACATCTTCCATATTTCTATATGCCAACCACTAGTCATGTCAGCTGAATGCAATGAACCCCCAGTTGCATGTCCCCCGTCTAACTGACACAGTCCAGATCCTTCCAGATGTGAAGCAGCATCCCCACTACCGCCATCACTGAAACCATGAATACGCTACTCATAGTTATCCCGGAGAGACTTGTGTATAAGATCAGTAATAAAACATGCATAGAACACATGCATTAAGAAGATGTGAAGCCACAATTAAGGAAGCGGAGAGGGACATTTGTTGGCTAACACAGTTGCAGAGATTTATCATGAACAGGACCTGTAAGAAGAATCCAGGAAGAATGGAAGGTGAAGAAGATAAGCATTTAAGATGAAGAATCCTGTCATCCTGTCAGAAAGTCTCAAATGCAAGCTTCCTCCGGTTGAGTTTACAAGGTGTTCAATATTAAAGCATCAATAAAGCCATCAGCAAAAAACAAGAACACACAGAGATGATGTATTTTACTCGATTACCTGCAGTGTTGGGTTGTTACTCAAAAAAGTAATGTATCACACATTACTCGTTACTTTTTTCTTTTTTTTTTTAAGTAATGGATTATGTTACTTAATTACTCCCTGGACAAACACTATTTGTTACATTACTTTTGCATTATTCCACAACATGTCCTGAAATGCAGTGTCACATAATTATCAGTTAACAATATAAACCTGAGGCTACAGTTCCACCATTTTCCTCCTCCCTGAAATCAACCGATTATAGCACAAGTGCACAGGAAGAAAAAGGCTTGTTTGATGTTTTGTTTTTGTTTTGTTTTTTTATTTCAGCCCATCGTGCTGATATCTTAAGAAACTTTGTAAAGCAAACAACAATGTAATTGTAACTGTAATGTGATTACTGAATTCAGTACAGTAATGCATTACATTACTGCTTTACTGGAAAATGTAATTACATTAACACATCACTTTGTAACTTCGTTACTCTGTAACGTGTTACACCCATCACTGCTTACCTGATGTGATGCCCACTTGTTCCTGTGGCGGGAGCTGAAGTGGTCAGTATCCAGGTGATAGCCTTGTCCCATGGTGACTTTGCATTGCTGTTACCAGAACTATCCAACCCTTTAATCCGTTATGGCTAGCAAACAGCTAGTTTTACAAAAACACAGCATTTTACATGATTTATACCACTGGGAATTTAGCTAACGGCAAACTAGTAAGCTAACACCACAGGTTGTTCTTGGCTGATTAGCTAAAATGCGCATGAATTTGGCTAAAGGTAAATACATTTTGGCACACTGCCTGAGCAGCTGCTTCTTGGTTCATATTAGACTTTTTTTCAGCTAGTATCAACCATTAACAGTTTCAAAATAACAATATTTTTATTAAAGCAAAATTTTTATCAATGGATACTATTCGTTTGGACAACTGCCATTTACTGGCATGTACCATTAGGGGCGCTGTTTCACCAATTTCATTAATTTATTAATAAAATACCTCAACGTCCAAAAGAGTTAAAAAAAAAAAAAAAAAAAAGTTTTAATTTTTTTTTTTTTTTTTTTAAATTTTTTTTTTTTTTTTTTTTTTTTTTTTTTTTTTTTATCTTTTTTTTTTGTTTTTTTTTTGGAAA
>VUQI01002191.1:0-18457 GCA_015106735.1 Paratilapia polleni | reverse complement strand
CCCTCCCTGCAGGCTGCTCTAATAGTCCTCACTTTGTTTGATGGGTGCAGTCAGCAGCTGGCATGTCCTTTTGCCTTTACCGTCCTACCATTTTGGAGCAAATCCTCATTACCAGTATCACTTTTCATGGATTGACTGAAGTTTGTTGTCGGTGCTCCTTAAAGTGTTCTCAGACACCCTTATGGTTAATTTCCACTTTAAATAAGTTAAAGTTTAAACTCATGTTGATTTACTGAATGACTTCAATCATACCTAATTTGATTTGCTCATAAATGAAACCAGTTTAAGTAAATTTGATTGCACATGCTCCCTGAATTCCTGGCTTCATAATAACTACAATTTTTCTTTCCATTCAGGAAGGAAATCGAACCCTTTCTCCCTCCCCTGAAGCCAGAGTTTTGTGTGAAACAAGCCATGAGGGCCATCCTCACCGACCAGCCCATGATCTGTACACCTCGCATCGTCTACATGGTTAACTTCATGAAAAGGTGAGCTGCCTCTTTTTGTTTCACCCCCTCCTGCCCGCTCCATCGGCTTTCAGCGTACTGCGCACTGGTGTCTAGTGTCTCTCACTAATCTTATCTCCGTCCTGTCTCCGCAGCATCCTGCCCTTCGAGGCCATTGTGTGCATGTACCGGTTCCTGGGCGCCGACAAGTGCATGTACCCCTTCCTAGCTCAGAGAAAGGAGGCCATGAACAACAATGAGGCAAAGAATGGGATCTAGGGGGTGCTGTTTGCAATATGAACAGGGGAATCTAAACCTGCAAGTATGAGGAAACAACCACTGAGGATGGAGATGGAAGGAAAAAAAAAAAAGACTGAATCTAGACTGGTGCACTTGCATTGAGCAAATGCAAAGGTTTACCATATTGTTCCTCTGGAACAAAGAAAGCTGTGTACTACAAAGGATTTATTTTTTGTCTTTTTTTTTTTTTTTAAGTTTGTTTAAAGAAACCAACATCTATATACTGTGTTACTAGTTTTGAAATCATACAGAAAAGATATCCAGCAATTAACTATTTACGTAATGTAGTCACCAGCCTTATTTAGTGTCATTGTGGAAATATACAGTATGTTACTGTACAAACAGTAATCTTTTTTTCACTTATTTTATTTTTGTAGACATGCACTGTAATTTTTTTTTATCTTCAGATTTTTCTACACTGCCAGCATTCTCCGTGTAGAAAGGATTAACACAGCTTTTCAGTCTACCCCACACACAGAGGCTCTTTCTCAGTCAGGAAATAGGTTTGCAACTTCCACAGCTCTGATTTTTAGCTTGTGCCATTGAAAATAAAGTAAGAAGAAAATATCTCACAATTAAAGTTTACTATATTATATATATATTTTTTTTCTCCTCAGTACTTGCATTAGATGCATGGAGCAGATTAATAATGTGGTCAATCCAAATGAGACGTTGCATAGCCAGATTGTAGCGGACTTAATCTTCACAGCATTTCCAGTGTAATGGGATTCAACAGTGTCCCTCAGTGGTCCTGTCATCGCAGGAAAAGTGCACGAGGGAGTGGCATCCTGGGTCAAATTGGCGTGTGTGACACATTCAGAATGTACTGCTTAGGGGGAAATCAAGTGGGATGTCCATTTTAATTTCTCTTGGATTTTTTTTTTTTTTTTTGTAAATGTCCAACATCTGTGGTGTTATTGTAAATTTGTTACCGATCTTGTTTAAAAGCTCCAGGTGAAACTGCTGTTCGCACACTGAAGTGTGGTTGAGGGAAATGTATTAAAGACAGCAGCTTTTCATTATATATATATAATTTTTCTCTCTCTAAAGTTTCCACCTTGTCCAGTTAAAGTGAAATATGTATGTTTAAATGTTGTGAATACCCCAGTGTCCTAAAATGATTGTCTAAATTGTCTCTACCATATTTGATGCCCCCCCCCCGAATTTCAACTACATTCCAATAGGCGTCATTCCTTCAGTCACAGTGATGAGCCTAAATTCTCTACCTCTTAATTTTTGCCATTTTATTTTTTTTGACAGTATGACATAAGCCTTTTTTTTTTTTTGTGTAATTTTCTGAAGATTGCTCCATAGAAGAGCAAATGTGGTTCCAATGTTTAGTGTCTCTACCTAACTTAAATTAATAAAGTGATTTAGATTACTACATGGTGTCTTATTAGCTGCTAGTTGGCATGTGACTCAGTTTAACTTAAAATGGCAGGAAAAAGCAAAACGTGTCACATGGGTGCAAAAAACTGCAACATCCAGTCTCCAGTTGTCACTCCATCCATGCATCCAATAAAGGCACAAATATAATTAAAAGGGGGGAAAATGGGAAGGGGAAACTCTCATCCTGACCTTCAGCCTTTAAGGCTGGTGCTACAATCATAACTACAGTCATCACTGTCCATTCATCCTAAAGTCAGATTAAACAATTATTCAGCACAAAGCACAATGAAATTGTTATTCTGAATCCTGTAAATCACTAGAGTGAGTGACAGGAAAGAGGATCTTCTGCAATGCTGGTGAATTTCTTGTTAAGACAACACCCACCCAGCACTTTTATTCTCTTTACGACAAGTATCAGTATCACTGCCCTCACACGATGACTCAGGCGGCCTTTAGATATGGGTGTTGGCTAAAGATGGTAAGAACCATTTGTCTTTGTAAGTAAATATACTATAGAGCACACACAACCATGTGACTTTCTTTTTTTTTTTTTTTAGAAAGTGCTTACTCAAGAGTCTGAAATAGTTATACAAGGTCAGTGGAAGTCAGGCATGTCACATTGAACCATTAAAATAGAAAGAGGATACAAAAGTAAATTACAGAAAAGTCATCAGAGGGTCACAGGATAAGAACAACAAGCAGGTCAGGAGCCTAAATGGTGAGCAAAAATACTCATCAATGCAACTGTCTGCCTTGCTGAGACATCTGGGAGCATAACAATGACAAATCCTACCATTTCTGCTGAAGCTGTTTATGTAGCTGACCCTGACCTTTTACTTACCCAGAGGAAAACAAGAGGGGGGGGGGGGCAGCCAGATTTCCTAATTGGTGTCAGCAAAGCATCACATTAAGATATCATGAGCTAGATTTGGATTCACATGCTCAAATTGCCGAGTTGTTTGTGCCAGGCTGGAGTTGCTTTTGACGTCACATTCTTGGTATTTGACAGAAACTCTGGGGATTTTAGTGACAGACGGTGCAGTTTATAACAGAAAGTTAGACATGATTGTGGACATGTGCTTGGAAAAAATGACTTCTTTTATTTATAGAATTGGCTAAATCAATTTTATAAGATTACCGGTTCTAGATGACTTCTGAGAATTAACTCAAACTTGAGAAAAACACTGATAAAAGAGAAGACAGTTTTCTAATTTAGAAACCAATTGTGGTCCATGCCTTGATTTTTTTTGCAATTATCTTGTATATCTAGATGTGGCTTGTACTCTTTCTTTGAGCCAATGAAGAAAAAAACATTTCTAAATACAAGTTAAACAGGGTTTAGTCAAACTACCTTGAAATATAGTCAGTTACCGAAAACAAAATTACACTGAAATGCTTTGTAATAAGTAACATAATCCACTGGATTATGAATAATTTAATACTTTTAAACCAAACACTGAAATAACACAAATCCTCAAATAGTCTTTTTGTCTCTTTAAACATCTAAAAACATGTTCAGTGAAAAAAAAAAAGGCATTTTGCGTAATCAGTACTAAAGGCTGGTCAACTTACTCAAAAACAGCACTGTACTACATACTAACTGTAGGCCCTGTGTGTGTGTGTGTGTGTGTTTTGTTTGGTTGTTTTTTTTTTAGTTAATTTTTTTTTGAGTTAACATTGTAATATTTTAAAGAAGTCATTAATATCAAGTATTCCTTGTCACTAACTAATTACACCTTTTCAAATGTAATCTGGGTTTATTAGAAATGCTCAATTCTAAAAATCTGATTATAAAAATCCCAAATGAATAAAGCCCATTACCCAACCCTGATTTCTTTTCTTTCTTGTATTGTCTGAATTAATCAATGTTATGTCCAAAAATACTTAAGTTGTTAAACTGACAAGTCTTGTCCTCCTCACAACTATCAGCGCGACAGCAGACACTTATCTCTCCACAGAAAAAAATCGATTCCTTTTGTCAGCGACAGACAATATCCTCCATCCTCCAGACTACGGGTTTCCATCGAACCTCCTCGGTGCATTACAGGGAAGCGTCAGAGCACACGGCGCTCCTCTGCTGTGACTAATCGGGGCTGGATAAAGTTGCTCAGTGGCAGATTACTTCTTATGAGGGAGAGTTCTACTGACAGTTTCAATCCCTCTGTGTACCGAGGCAATCAGCACCAAGCGCAGCCATTTCCAGCTACTGTTGGGACTCAGTGTAGCTCAGAGAGGCACTGTTATGTGAAATTGCCCTTTATGTGGGCTGGTAAAGTACACACAAAATGCTTTTGACTCACCCAAGCAAGAAAACTATTAGGATTTTGGCTTGAAGCGTTACTTGGGCATTCATCAACATCTACAGGATTCCCCTCACTTTTTTATCCTGCTGTTAATACAGCTCTAATTAAGAGGACTTCAAGGGGGTCAATGGGACATAATTCAGATGGAAAAATCAATGACTCTGGCATTTGCTTTTGCATGGCACAGACAAGCTTCACAGGCCCATTGATTTTGTTCTATTTTGGGACGTGAGGCTCACTTCCCATATTGGTTGGTCAAAGTGAGGCAATTCATCTTGGATCTAACACGGCCTCAAGCTGGTCTGCCACTACCTGAACAAGCTTCTGGAACAGAGATCTGCTCCTAATATATGTGAACAGCCTTGGCGCTCTTCAATGGCTAGCAGATGTAGCTGCCAGCTGAGTCCATTAGTCAGTGAAGTTGAATTAGACTGCCGCTGTCCCATTCGCTCATCCATCTCGCTAATGGGAGAGAGCACAGTGGGTTCGGTGATGCAGTGACAGTCGGCTTCCTGGAGAACGGCACAGGTGGTGGAGTTACATGTAGGAACCAAGTAAAGGTGATGGAATGGTGCAAGAGAAACATGAGGCAGATGAGGGGCATATAATATACCTCTGTGCTGATAATCTACAAGGAAAGCACACAACTGTGTCCTTCACTAAAGAGAAGAAACACTTCCAGGAATAGGTTTGTTTGCAGAGGAAATTAACTAGAAAACGGGTTTGCATGGCTACACGTTAAAATGTGAAAGTTCTGGCAAACAAGCAGGTCAATCTGGAAATGCTGTTGTTCTCAAAAACTATTAAAAACACTTGAGTAAGCTGCAGTGTTACACATAGGTTCCTTTGCTATTATGATTAATACAAACTATCGTGCTGTCAAAGTTAGTCATCAGCAACATGTTGGTCTGCAGCTGAAATTCGTCCCCAACAAGTGCACAATTCAGTCCTGAAATTACGGGATTTCTTAAAGATTTACAGTTTCAAGAAAAAGTTGAACTCTTCGTAAGTTGTTGACACTTCCCTATAAATGTGACCAAAAACATCAGAAAGTGGGTCATGCAGCCAAACAGCCACACAACTTATTCTACCAAAGAAAGGTCAGAGAAGAAGAAAGTTGATGTTTTGCAACAGCTCAGTCAAAGTCCGGATGCTAATCCAACAGGCAGGACCAGAAATGAACGCGTCATGTAAGAAAACCCACCGACATCCCAGACTGGAAGCTCTTTATCTACTTTAAGGACGTGTGGTTACACTGTAGGTCTTCTTCACACAGGATTATGTCAAAATTCCAAAAGGTTGACTAACTTTTTCATGTAACGGAGAAATGCAATAGTTTGGGGAGTCAGTTTGGGAGATCAATATTTTACTGATGAGAATTTTTGACAGCAGGACAGTTTAAATTGCTCATAATAATGAAGGAACCTATCAGTGTGTTTGTGTCCTGTTCGATTTTTGTTAGAATGCAATGTTTTGCCATGAATCCTTCGGCCTTGGCATTCATGCAAATATTACACAGAGAAATACCATCCACCTAAGCATGATTGCTGACCAACGGCGCTCTCTGACCACAGCAGTCTCCCACAGCGGTACCATGTTCCCTGCCACACTGCAAAAAGTGCTCAGGAAGGCACAACTCAAAAAAAAAAAAAGGCTTCCAAGCTCCCCGACCTCATCAAGTTTCACCCCCACACCACTCCCAACAGGACCAAAACAAATTGTTGCCAAAGTCCTATTGCCAGACACCATGGGAAACCCTGAGACGTCCTGTGTCCACGCTCCACTCCAGTGGATCAGAGCTGTTTGGCACCATGAGGGGGATGTCCTCAATATTAATTAGGTGATCTTCATGTTGTCCGGGGCGGGCACTGTGTCAGGAGCTTTTCCAACACTGTATTTGGAGTTAAAATCAAAGCTCATTCCTGAATGTGAATAAATAAAAGTAGCGTGACAATGAGCTTGCAGTTTTTCAAACACATAACGTCATTAAAGTGGCTCAGGGGGTAGAGAAGGTTGTCCATTAACTGCAGGGTTGGCAATTTCATTCCACACCTCTCCACTTAGGGAAGTGTCCTTGGGCATAACACCGAAGCCCAAGTTGTTCAGTGGCGGGGAACTATATAATTGCAGACCATTTACAACTGATGAAGACCTTCAGATGTGTTTGAAAGTACAAGAAGCAGCTCATAACAGGCCACGAGTAATGATTAACTGATGGTGGTGGGAACGTCCCATCAGTGTCAGACTCTACAGCTAATCTCAACATTTCTCATTTTCACCATCCAGATTATTCTCATTAAAAATGTGTGAAAGTAGATTTATTTATGATGAAAATTGAGTTAATTTCATTCATTGAGATATTGTGTTTTCACCTGTTGGAAAAAGCAAAGAAGAGACAGAGAAACAGGTTTTTTTTTCCACATGAACTGAGGTGTTTTTACTGCATTTCAGTAACAGACACAGCCTTATTACACATTGCACTCACAGCGAAGAAGAAGACACATCCTCAATGTCAGTGGACAAAGTGATCCAAAGTGGCCTTTAAGGGAGGGAGTCTGCAGATCGGCTGCGGGCTCTCTTCAATCAAAAGATGCACTCCAGAATGCAGGCATTAAAAGCACCCAGTTGATGCCTTGGCGGGTCAATACAACACACACAATGGGTGTAGATGTGATCGACAAAACTGTGGGGGGAGAGGAAGGGGACGATCCACTGACACAAAATCACTGGAATGGAGAGCTCTTTTCATTCACTGGAGGACATGCAGCCCGTACAAAAACTCTCTGGAGTTAATTTGAAAGTTTACTGGCATTGGAGGATGTGTGCAAAAATCTAACCACTGTTGATTAGAACTGGCCTCTTTTATGACATAAAAAGTACATCTGGGGTGGCTCCTTTCGCCTCGCTGTTTGTCTGGTGATGCTCCAGTGATGCTATGCCAGTGTGGGGTCATGTTAAAACAAGTAGACCTCCTCAGGAAGTAAAGGTTAATCCAACCTTCCCTCCTGGGCGGTCAACATTTCTATTGATTACTGCTAACACCAGTTTTGTCCTTTTTGTCCACATGAAAAAAACTTTTCTGTGTTATTTTTTGGAATATGATACTCTTGCAAAGTCATACACATCCATATAGATAGATGAACTCTTTTTTTTTTTTTTATGTCAGCATACAAGGTAAGCTGGGTGACTATATATGAAGACAACAACTACAACTTTCACAGCACTGGCATTGGTTAATTTTAAATACAGTACTCAAGCATTGTTAGATTGATAAAATAAAATAAATTTAACAAAAAAAAAGAAACAAAAAGGAAACATAATACCCCCGAAAAGAAAAAGAAAAAAAAAAAAAAGCTACTGTACGGAAGTTGGTTTTCTCCCCTAAAATGTTTCTTTTGTATTTCAATGGCATGATGTACATATTTGATTTAACCATACCAACATTTATCCAAAGGGAAAATTGTCTTTGCAGGGTATCGCTTTGGATTTCCCTTGATTTTACACAGTACCATGCATTTATCTCATTAGCTTGTATTGTATTTATTCATAATCTTGTCCTCTAAATTTTGACAGAAATCATCAATAAACGTGTTAAGATAGCGTTGTCTTCACATAGACTCAGGTAATGGTGTTTTAGTCGGTCATTTCTCGGTGCACATCCACCCTATTGCATGTTGACAGGTTTTGCAGGATACAGTGGCAATCGTGAGGGGTAGAGAGGGTAGGATGGGGACTATAGGGGGTGGAGGAGGGTGGGTGGAAGGGTGGGGGGGCAAATGTGGGCTGTAGGTTATGGGGGATCAGGGTATAGGGTGGGAGGGTGTGTGTATGCTGAAGGAGAGGTTTGGGGGTTGTCAGCTCCTAGACGACAGCCTTTGAATCCTCGCAGACCTGAGTGGTGGTGCCTGAGTTAGTCTGTTTAATGTCCGTCCTCCCTCCCACATGGTTCAGTGGTCTGAAAAGAAAAGCAAAACTGTGCGTTAGGAGGGGAATGTTACCAATAATTACTCCTGTACGGGGAATTTGCTCTCTCTTTGTGCTTCTCAGGAAGACACCAGGATTCCTTAGGTCTTTAATGAGTAATTCTTTCAAAAAAAGAAAGAATGTGATTACTGTAAATGACAACTTCCAGAGAGACTGAAAGTGCTACAACTATGAGTCAAGACACTTAACAAGTGCTCGACCTCAGTGTGTTTCACACTAAATGATCAGCTGTGGCTCCTGTTCCCAGCTCTTTTACTAGGTGGACAGGATCATCCCTGATAGCACGGGGAGTGACAGACAGCAGGTTTAAATTTGTATTGCTTTGTATTTTCATCTTGGTAACGGCAATCATCTGAAAACAAGTATGGGTGAGTTAATGAGTTTTAGGACCACAAGGGGAAAAACCGCAGAGAGAAATGAGTGATTAACTGCTCAGGTGAAAGTGTAATTGCTGCCATATTTGCCCCTCATTTTTGTTGGTGACGTAAATGAAGCTGTTATAAAACTGCAGTTGTTTTTCCTCCCTTTTGTTCCTTTCCTCTTTTTCTCTGAAGGAGACACAGGGCTGTAAGAAAACTGCCATGCCTAAACTTTTTTTTTTTTTCCCAGGGCACACCTACTATGAAAATACACCACAAGTGCTTGACAGTAATTTCCTCCCCGGTTTCCAAAAAACCCCTGCGGCGTTCCTACTTTCCTACTCGATTCTCCTCTGCCGTCCTTCCTCCTTCCTTCCCTCCCTTCCTTGTTGTGGAGGAGAGAGTGAATGAAGGGAAGCCCCTGTGTCTGTCATGACTGAGCCTTAATAGCGATAGCCATCATGCAAAGTATCCAGTACTGACAGGAACGTAGTGCATGTAAATACATACGCCTAACGCTGCTTTCCTATGGAAGAAAAATGTCGAGCGGAAGTGATGGACGTGTGTGTGCGTGTGGAGGGAGATGATGATGGGAGCACACATACACACACACATTTTAGCCCACCCTCGCTGGCTGGGACTGGTTAAACCCAGCGCCCTCGGGGGCATCTGGGAGTTTGGTGTGATTCGGGTCTTACTGTACCTTGATGGGGCCATCCACTGGGTCCAGTCCCTGCTCCGACAGCTGTTTCAAGGCACTTAGAGCAGCCTGAGAAGAGAAGGAACAACAGATGGTCCAGTGAGTGAGGAGGGAGGGGAGATTTGGGTGGGAAGAGAGTGAGTGTCACCCTTCAGCTGCTTTTCAAATAACACTTACTCTGGGAAACCTGATGCCAGCAGGACACTTTCCCTTCACTCTCTGTTGTCTTTGGCTCCTCTCCTCTGACTGTTTATCTAGCATTATTGGGTTAAGATTTCCACTTTATGTTTTGGCTGCTCCACATTTTCCTATGTCAATCTAAAGTGACATCTGTATTTGTGGTGACCGTAGCTAAACAAAAGCAGCAGGACGGAATAAATCCTAAAGTTTTAGGCACATGATACACAGAAAAAGCCAATCAGTCTAGCCCAAAAAACAAACTGAAGAGAGACAAGTGTGCATGTAACATTTTTATTGTTAATTGTGTAATGACTTAATTGCGCTTAATTTGTGGTTGAGAAAGAAAACTTTAGTGCAAAATTACACTTCCCAGCCTCATGTGTTCAACAGAATATTTATCTTAGAATTTACCATGTCTGCCACATTTAGCTCATAATCACAACCAGCCACATGAAGCAATCCGATGCTATGTCATTAAAAAAACTACACTATATGCTATCTATATTTTCAGACTTGGACCAAAAATCCCATGATGTCATTTCCTTCCTGCTCATTGCCTGCCTGTCTGTGCCAGCTCGAGGGACTGCTGGTGAAGTGAGAAGGGTCCAGCCTGCTATCATAACATCTACAACATGTGTGGGAGTCAGGGGGTGCAGCGCAGACACACACACGCTATGCAAGGTGGGGCTGGAAGGCAACAACAATAACAAACAGGCAGAGAGAGATGTTTCATGAATGTTTTCTTAACATTTGTACTGTTACATTAAAACTTTACAATCACTAAGCTACACCATCAACACCAACACAGTCAGAATACAGCTGTTTACGTGTCCCAATACGAGCAATTCTATCTGAACTTAACAAGTTTGAAGGTTCAATCATAACACAGATCATTCCTCTATTCTAAATATTCACTCCAGATGTGTTTGCCACCTTTGTTTCTCTCAGTGTGGGCAGAGTTTGAGCTCACAGGGTAGGTGGGGAATAGATCTCCCAACAGCTGATACCACTGGGTCTAAACATAGTAGAACATGTTTACCATGTCCTGTGTTTCCCAGAATTCCTTCCATACCAACCAACAATCTATGTGTCTACATGCACGAGTGACCACTGCTCAAATGTTTTATGCAGTTTTATGCAAAAGTACATGTAGTAACTGTCTGAGGGGGGACCTGTTCTACTACTGTGTCAGAGTAATAATCTGTTACGGTGCTGGTCAAATGAGGAAAGGCCACACATGAGCTGTAATTAAAACTGAGTTAGTTTTACATAACTAAAAGGAAAACAAGCATAAAGACAAGCTAAACACAACAAAACCAAACAGGATGGAAGATAGCTGACTTCCTGTTTGGTTAGTCACACTAGAGTAAAAATAGGAGGGCAACCTCCTTGCAACTAGGAAAATTCAATGGTTGCCCGGGTATTGCAATGAACTTTTTCGCATTCGTCAAGTAGTTGCGGTGACCACTTTCAATCCCAAGGTGATTGCAAACAATCGCGGTCCTATTCGGAGTGACTGCAATCACTCTCAGACAGATTGGCAAAGGTTTGCAAGTGACTGCCGTTGGCTTTATATGCGCAGGCAGATTGACAACATGTTGCAATCAATCTGAGTCTGTTAATGCTAATGAGTGCTGGATATATTCCCATATAAAAGCAACGATGCTGAGCACTTATCTCATTTTGCAGTTAAATTGCCAGCAACTTTGTCACTATTTGTGAAGGAATTTGAATTTCTGTTTCAAATCTGTAAAGTTCTGGCTGGACTGGACAGGTTCTATGAATTTCTGTGTATGTAGAGGGCAACAGATTTGCGATATTTGCCGATTTACCACAGTTAATCACCGTATTATCACAAACAGATTGCATGTAGTTGTCAACTACCTCATTCAATCGCAAACTGATAGCAGACTGATTCCGTCTTATTGCAGTTTTTTTCTCCGTCTTGATGCGCTGAAGTTGCTTTGAAGACGGCAACTGACTGCGTCGTTGCCGACCTGGTACCTGTCTTCAAGCAATCATTTCAAAGGCAATGAGATTGCAAGTTCACTGTTTTCCCTAGTGTGACTGCAGCATTATATAATGGAATCAGATCAAGTGAGTTTTAATATACCTGATAATTCAACTTCATCTGCCGTCTAACAAATTTAATTGTACATTAAAACCACAGCTGTTTTAATTGTGAGCTTAAAAGGTTTTATTTGTTAGCAGCATTGTTTTAGACAATTCTACCAAACCCCCCACCTCTGCAATGACAATTCTGAATCCTCCAATAGTATTTCTTTCATCTACTTTAACATACTATAAAAATTTACTATAAAAGCACAGAAAAAAAGAGGAAAAATCCCAACAGTTTCACTTATTATTCCACACACATCTGGTATGACGGTGGCCTAAACTAGTCAGGACCAGTTACACTCCATCACTGGTTAATCAGAGTCAAGATAAGACATAAGTAGTTCTGCACAGTAGATGAGTGAGATGTGATGACTGGCTGAGTTTGCCTCATTATGAAGCCCACCAACATCACTCGGTACTTTATTCTCATTATAAATTAACCATTCTCCTCACAAGGATATCTGACTGAGAGTCATTTTGTCCGATAGTCCAGACCAGACAGACAGAGACGTCTCCACGTGAATACCCATTTGTGTTTAAGCCATATGCACGCTAGAGGAAACATTTATCACGCTTTAATCCTGAGAAAATATGAATCCCACTACATGCCATATCATTATGTCTCTGTGGAATGCAATATGCATAGGAGGCTGTTACAAACTATTATCTGTGTGCTTGCATCCAAAATCCTTTTCAAAGGGTTTAACTTCAAACTATGAGAAACATAAACCAGGAACCGTAATTTATGACTGACAGGTGCAAGGGTCAAAATCTGGTTTGTATCCATCAAATTGAGGGGAAAAAAAAATCAGTGATGTGTACAGGTACTAAAAAAATCTACAACACTAATAGCAGGACTGATCTGAAAAATTGATACTGTTGATTTATTACTTATAGACCTTTTCTCCAAAGACACAGAAGTCAACTGAAGCCCCTCTAAGTCTGTAACAGACAATGTATGGTTTGGGTTGGGCTATGTGTGTGGGTTTTTTTTTTTTCTCTCTCTTTGAGGATCTGACAGCCGACAAGATTTAGAGGTAGAATAAATATACTTGAAGAGATTTAAGGTGAAAACCGCCCAGAACATGACAGATGAAGGAATGTTTTCACAATTACACTGATAATAAACATAAATCATACTGGGGGACTCTTGATGTAACACTTGAGAGGATCTGTTTTATAAGTATACAGTCGCATGTCATTTCACAAGGGTCAGGGTTGTCCACATATTGAAGTGGAAAGTCATTAAGATAAGAATGTAACCTAAAACAGGCAGATTAATCTAGAAGACATGATCAGAATCATACCTGATAAACAACAGGGGTCGATATCCCGCTTTCTCATGACCAATAAATTGTACTCACAGCCAGCCTTCCCATAAACTTCTTGTTTGTTGTAATTAGGCAATCGGTTTGGGACCATTTTCTCCCTGAGTAAATAGCTAGAGACCATCTGTTGGAGTGGGAGGGGTGCTGGTGGTGGGGTAGGGGCTGGAGATAAACAGCCATAAATCAGGGGCTTGACAGTGGCAGCCTTGCTGATATACGACAGGCAGGCATGAGGGCACAGCAGCACAGTGAAGGACACAGAGCCCAAGACAAATACTGGGCCTATCTGTGGGAATGGCAGCCAGTGAAATCATTATTTTTCTAATGTGATAAGTTGACCATCGTTAGAGGCAGTCGCTACACTGATGCATCAACACGAGAAGAGTATGTTTAGTCTGAGGCCGGGAAACGCAAGGTGGAGGTGTTCCATCTCTGTCATGGAACAAAGAGACAGTAAGAGGTGGGTGAGGAGATAATGTGCACAGAGGATGCTGTTCCCCAAGTCGCTGACAAATGGAAGAGGACAGGATTGGCTTTTGAATTTGAAGCTTACAACAAAAAACGGTTAAATGGGCATTATGGGTTCCTCTGAGGGGTGTGTCTCTGCCTGCTTTCTCACTCCCACCAACCTTGCCAATAGCTTCAATGGCGTATATGCTTGGTTGTGAGTTTGAGAAAGTTACAGCCACTCCAAAACCAAAAACAAAAAGGTGTGGGAAAGACTGTCTGAAGCCGCCTGATCATCTGACAAGCATGTCTAAGTACAGTGACAGCTTAAGAACTTGTGGACTGTGAACAGCACAGATGATTAGTTGTTGTTATTATACTATGTCCTAGTCTGCTTGGACACATGGACAATGGTGCCCATGTATGCAGGAAATGTAGTGTCACAAATCAGAATGATGACAACATTTCCATCATTTGGACCCAAGCAGAAAGTCACATAATCCTGGATGTAAAATGTGCAATACCATATATGGCCAACATTACAAAAACTGAGATCACAGCTTTAGCAAAGGCAGGTTGCGGATGCAGAGGCTAGCAGTAGCAAAATGCAGGGATGTTCTGAAAACAACTTTAACCTTTTGCTGTAACATGCAGAAATTCCAATATACAAAAATGAAAGTAAAGAAAAAAGCAGGGGTGCACCGATATATCAGCACAACATTGGATGGGCTGAAGTCAGGCTGTTTGCAAATCGGGACATTTACCAATATTGGTGGCTGACAATTGCTTGTTGTGTCACGTCGATTTTTTGCTGGCCAAATTTTAAAAGATGGCGTGATAAAGACTCAAAGACTTTTAATGAAATATTTATTTATAATGACAATTTCTTTGATTCACTGGCACAGAGGGAGGAATACAGGACATTGGCTACCACGCATATTAAATAAACTTTAAAATGGTGCATCCCAAGAAAACAGCATTATACCCTTTGTACCTCACAGTCATCGAGACAGAAAAAGGCTGGTGTCTTGTAATTGCGTTCCATAGTTACCAAACAGGCTGTGTTGTAAGGCATTGTGTGTGTATTTGCACTTGGTTGTTCTTCAAACTTGTGGATGTTTGAAGAACAGGTTATTGAATCTACAGAACTTACACTGAAACCACTCCAACTACTTCATCTTCACCTATCCTCTTTGTTTGCCCTAACTTTAGATAACAAACCAGCACCCATCATGAATGCAAACCTGGTAGCCAACCCGAAGCACCCCAAAAGCACTTCACACATGAGCTCATCTATCTATCTATCCAATAGTCCCTAGTTCAAAGGCTTAGACAAACACTGGTCGAATGTGACAGGTCTGAGGAGGATCTGCAACCATGGCCTGAGCTCCTGATGTGGAGTGACAAGGGCGGCTCATTTTTCTGGGCCTGCTGCGCTCTTAATAGCTTCACCGACAGAGGCTACGCTTCCATCAGCGGCTTAGCCAAACAAAGTCCAAGTCCCTGAGGAGTCTGCGGCATCAGCCTGACAGATCTGATGGATCGTTGGATCACATTGACCCTGACAAATCAGACCCCTGTATCAGCTCTCACTGCTAGACAACTGAGTTCCAGAGAAGCAATGGAGACAATTTGGGAAACAAGGAGAAGAGACAGCAGAACGTCAGCCTGGAAAGGAACCAGACAGAAGAGGGGATGGGAGCCTTCAGCTTTTCTATCTCCATTGCTTCATTCTCTGGTCTTTAGCAGCCATCAAAGACACCAGGGAGGCCCTAATAAGGTGAAGACCACCAGCATATTCTTCAGTCTTGCATGTTTGCAACTTTCTCTCCACATACTCTG
This sequence comes from Paratilapia polleni, assembly GCA_015106735.1. NCBI lineage: Eukaryota > Metazoa > Chordata > Actinopteri > Cichliformes > Cichlidae > Paratilapia > Paratilapia polleni. The sequence goes on along the minus strand of VUQI01002191.1, from coordinate 3,061 downwards.
AATCTTCAGAATAGTAAAAGAAAAAAGAAAGAAAGAAAGCATTTGTCTGGTTTTCTCATTCTCTTGGGTTTATCAGATAAGATTCTGCCTACGCTCTACTGGAGGCAAGATGACAGCCCAGCCACCATTTTAAGGTTTAACCCACTGGCCCAGTCCAGAGAATACTGAAGAGTTTGGTACTCCCTTTCAAACAAGCAAGGATTTTCTGCTGGTTCTGTGCAGTCCAGCTGGAATAATCAAACCCTTCTCTAATCTTAAATTCAGGCCAAGAGCATCAGTGGCAGCCTCCCATTCTCACTTTGATCCCACGTCATTGTCTAAGTCATGTGTTTATTTAAAAGCAAAAGGCAAGAGTCAGGGAATGGATTGTTAATACATATTTTGTTTGTGCTCTTAGGAATACAATCCACCCTTAAGTAGCTACGTGAACATGCATACAAAAAAAATATATATATATAAAACATTTTAAGCCCGAGAGACATTTGTTGCATTGACATGGAGATAGCACGCCCTTTGTTGTAGCTCAAAACTGAAATCTTTTATGAGCTGCTTGACATATAATAACGATTATGGCCAGAAATTGGAGCACCACAACACTTACAGGAAAGATATTAGGCAAGACACACTTCCTCACTTCTACCAAGTACTACTACACATATCACTGTTGTACACAAACCACAGCATTGTTACACAAACACTTCCAGTTTCATCGAAGAACTTGAGACGACGATGGGGTGGATGGACTGTAACTCAAACTGCTTGCTTTTGTTTATTCAGTGGTACAATAATCCTTCATCCTCTTATTCTGCAAAAAAAACCACACCCACTATTAGATCTTAATAATGCTTGAAAAAGTTTAATTAACATCAGGTGATTGGCTCTTAGCTATTATGAGGCGGGTACACTCAGAACATGAAGGGGATGCAGGACAGCTGCTGATGAGGATGATCTAAGGGACATCAACTAGACTAAACAATGACCAGAGTGGATATCAAACAGGGTGTTTTACAGGCAGGACCTGGGAAGTTGGGAAAATGAGCGCGCTCTTGTCGGAGAGGTTCTGAGGCTGGATATATTGTTCTGGAGAGGGTTTGTTCTGTTTTGAAAAGGCCACATAAAACCTTGACAGTGCTCCCTCTTTCGCACTCACTCCTCAAAGCAGAAAGAAATATGAGATACCAGGGAAGAGAAAACCCCAGCCATCTTTTTGTCCTCTGTTAACCCTGTTGTTAATACCATGTCATCATGTCAAATCTTCCTCTGATCTCCATTAAATTCTTTTAAACATATTTTGCAGACTTTTTATGTCTGCCTCAGCTACTCCTCAGCTTCTTCTCATCCCTTGGCTTTCGTTTCCTCTAAATTCTTTTCTTTTTCCTCTACCCACATCAAAACCCTGGACAGAGATCACTGGAACATTCCCGGACAGCCCGTGGAGAACACCTGTGTGTACATGAGTGCTGACAGTGTATGCTTCTATTTGGTAATGCGGTGTGATATGTACATGGATTCTTGAGTAACTACATGTATTCAGATCCACACACCAAACCTCTTCCTCACTCTCTCTCCAGATTTCACATCCTTTCCCACATCAGAGAAATGAATAAAAGAGGCAGTGTGTGCCTGGCAGTGGCCTAGCTGCAGCCTGATATGACGTTAATTCCTCTGAAGTAGCACTTCATGTATGTGGGTTCACTTCTTTGCAACAGTGAAGCAATTGTGATGTGACAGCTAAAAAAACTTCTCTATGAGGAATTCAGTTTGATTTCTCCGTACAACTTGGTCACATGTGCATGCTTCCACATCATGGTGATCCGGATTCCTAGAGTGGATAGTGTTTCCCTTTGTGCATCTTCCAGGCATGATATTAACCCTGAGGACTGGCTGAGCTAAGTTAGGGGGTAACGGCTGTGGGGCTCCCCAGGGGAGCAAGCCTCCACTGACATGGGAAGCCATAAATAAGGGCCCGGGGCGCAGCACCATATCATGCGTCATTTGGGCCGGAGAGGCCTGCTTTATCCCCTCCCACCACCGAGCTGCTGAGCATGGCACCTCCTAGGGCGTAATACAAAACACATGGGCAAAGGGCGAGGGGCAGAATCACCTCAGCATACCATACTTCTGCCTTGCAAAGCATCTAAGAGGATAAACAGATACAGACGGCCTCTATGATAACACTGAGTTACTTTGCCATGATATAACTTTTTCAAGAAACCTAATCACTGGGCTTGTTATTTTTGATGTGATGACATCACATCATGATTACAGTACAGCAGAAATAAAACATGAAGCAAGTTAAACTAAAAGCACTATTTAGCCTTTATAAGCAGTATACTTCAATGGATATATGGTTTGTAAAATCACTTCTACAGTTCTACATTATAGGTGTATATTTGTTAACATATTTAATTTGTCCTATATGTCCGTATTAGGACATATAGGACAAATGCTTAACAAACGTATTAAACCACCTGTCATAAAAACGAGAAAGACCATCCAGCATCATGAACTGCTTTAATGTGGACTCTTTCCTTTTCAGTGAGTTCTCGACGTTTTACCATTTTGAACAGGAGTGAGGAATTTCAAACTGAATTCACGTTTTTATACCCAAATTTGAGCCGGCACTCTGGACTTCTCTGAGAAGTCAGAAATGAATCAAGCATAACGTTCAACCACTAAAACTAACTTTTGTGTTAAGAAATGCAAGTAAATAACTGTAATTTGGCATCTTAATCAAAAAATAATAATGTGCTTTATTATTTTATTCTGCTTGTCTGCAAAACAGTAAATTAGAAAAATCATGGATAACAACAATAATTATATTTTAGCATTAAAAATATTTCGATTAAAGAGCTTGTGCATACTGGTGGATTACCCATTACAGAAACATAACATCCAGAAACATTTTGGTAATTACCAATACTGTTAATTTAGGGGAGTTGTGTTGTAGCATAAACCTTACATTGGGTGGTGCTCTATAAATTTGTTGTTTGTAATGTACACACAACTTGAGGAGGCTCATGACTTCAAGTCTTGAGCCACCCCTCATTTCTTTATATTT
>VUQI01002190.1:18388-32280 GCA_015106735.1 Paratilapia polleni | reverse complement strand
AACTTGTTTTTTTTTTGCATTATTTGAGGTCTGAAAACACTGGACCTTTTTTGGTATTTTGACCATTTTTCATTTTCTGCAAATAAATGCTCTAAATGAAAATATTTGTATTTGGAATTTGGGAGTTATGTTGTCAGTAGTTTATAGAATAAAACAAAAATGTTTATTTTACTGAAACATATACCTATAAATAGCAAAATCAGAGAAACTGATAATTTTACAGTGGTGTCTTAATTTTTTCCAGAGCTTTAGTTGTATTTCACAATAACACAAAATGAAACGTGGAATACTTTTTAACATGAAATTCTTAATTACAAAAATGAAGAAAATGCAATTTTTATTAAACTTTCATGCTGGATTGAGCAAATATGACAAGTTGTTAGTTAACTGAGAAAATTATTTTGTTAAATATGTGCATATTTTTATTTTTTGAGACCTACTGCCCTGGAGTAGTCTTATAATTCAGGTAAAGTTTAAAATATACTAAGAGGTATTAAAAAATCAACAAGTACCGATGTAAAATTTTTGTAATTAAGAATTTCATGTTAAAAAGTATTCTACGTGTTTTATTTTGCATTATTGTGAAATACAACTATATACCATTCAGAAATTGTCACTAGTGTTCTTTTGCAATGTGAAGTTTTTTATTAGTGTGTGCTCAAATATGGGACTTTACAGGACTGCTTGAATTTTTTTTTCACATTTTAACAAACCAATATTCAGACATTTTTTGATGTATCTGTCCTAAATTACAGATCCTGATTCATTTTATGCCAAGAAAGACCAGTGAGAATTTCAGGCTTTTATATTTAACAGTTTTTGAGATATTCATGTTCAAACATTGCCTCAGATTTCAAAGTGTGAAGAAACATGCTGCAAGTGGGTCGACGGACCATTTTTCAAAAAATATATCTTGAAAAGTATTTGATATATGAAGCTAAAATTTCACAGCAATCATTATATGTGTCCAAACCTTGAAGCATAAAAGTTTTAGGCAAATCAGAGATGGTCGAGCAGAAGGCCCACGATGACTTGAGATGGAATGACCCATATGTCAGAATAGATTACAATAAAGCCTTTCTGCATCTTTAAGGTGTGTTGTTTCGAGGTGGATAGGTACTAGCCCAAAGACTAAACAAAACTAAAGTATTTAAGAGGGCCCGAGATGGCTGCAGATTAGTAAAGCCAACGAGAGCGGAGTTACTGCCATCAGATACCTTTCGATTTCACCTGAATCTCATAGTTCTCAGGGAAAATGTAGGTGGGACGGTAAGGGTTTTCCTCAATAGGCTCTAAGCACAGTGATGGAGAGACAGAGGACAGTGTGACATAACACAGAGACACATATATAAAGACACAGGGACAGAGAAACAGACCAGGCAAAACTGATCAAACACAGAAACAAAAAAAGCAAAAAAATAATCACTTACCAGGTATTTTGTGTATCTGTTTGAACATTGTCTTATACCAGTCTTTGGACTTTTCAGTGTTCTGAAAGTGTGGAGATGAATAATTAACAACCAGTAAATGAGAATGTCAGTAAAAACATCAACCGTATCCTTTTCAAGTAGGAGGATGTTCACCTGTATGAGTTTGGCAGGGAGTTTTGCTTCATCAGACAAAGTGCAACTAATTACAATGACAAAATCTCATTTAAATATGTCAGTTCTAGGGCTCTGGTATTGTGAATACTGACTTCTAAGTGTGACAGTGCTATTAGTACCACACACCTGCTATGAGATGTTCAAAATATCTTCTGCAAGACAAGTTTCTTGCTAATAAAGTGATAAAATCATTTGAAAATCATACAATACTTGCTTTGTATAGATACTAGCTCTTTCACTATAGCATCAATTAAACGTGTTAAATAAACAAAGCACCCACAGTTACAGAGAGTCGATTAGTCTTCACTTGACAGTGGGTTTGGTTGCTCACCCGTACAGGCACAATGGGCTTGTTGACAGGACTGAGGACAGGGTAGTGCAGTGATAGCCGCTGCCTCTTCCCGTCCATTTCAGGGACTGGACTGACAGATTCTCTCCCAGGTTCTAGGCTTTTATCCCTTTCTGGGGTTGGGTCTGTAAAGCACAAAAAATACATTTAAAAAAAACTGCAAGCCAGGCAAAATTCAAAGTTCACAGCACATTTCTAGTCACATGACAGACAACACTTAAATCAGGTTCAGACCAAGGCCAGGCTAACAGATGAACATTCAATCAAGCTACAGAGATAATAAAGACTTTGTGCAAGAAATAACTTATTTGTTAGGTACATGTCAGAGTAGAAAAGGACATTTTCACTGCTGTCTATCATACTTTAGCTAGTTCCAAGACTCTTATATTGTGTATGCTGGGAAACTACCATTGCTTACTGGGATACTTCACTAAGTGAAGTGACTACATAATGTCTGTAACACAGCAACAGACATTACTACTGCTCTACTAGACAGAGTAAGCCTTTAGTAGCAAAATTCCTGAATTTACTGAACTGGGTACATGCGTTTTACACTGCTAATAAACTCAACTTTTCAGAGCCATTAGAGCCACCTGTGTATTTCCTGCAATCCAAGTTAAAAAATGTCTGCTGTTAAAGGGGCTCTTATACTGGTGGCTGTGCAAAATAAGTATAATATGTGCAAACAATGAGCATTCAAATGGAGATGCATGTTATACAGAATGCATTTTGTAATAAAATAACTTCAATATCATTGCTTTTTTACTGCTTAAGGAACAAGCCTTTCATGTACTAAATACTTTTCACAATTTGTAGCATTAAATACTACAAAAATGATACTTCTTGTGTAAAATATACTGTACATTGCATGGTCACACATATCTAAGGTTTTATGTATCAGGTCGTAATAGAAATCCGTCAATCAATCTTTATTTATTCCAGACTCATGGTCCATAAAAACAAAACAAATCACACAAAAAAAAAAACAAGATAAAAACAAATAAAATACACCCAAATCACTGTGTCATTATACAAAAATTAAGCCAAAATGCAGAAGCAGTGTGTGAAAAGCTAAGTACACCCCATGATTCAGTAGCTTGTAGAACCACCTTTAGCAGCAATAACTTGAAGTAATTGTTATTTGTGTGACTTGATCAGTCTCTCACATGGTGGTGGAGGAATTTTGGGCCAGTCTTCTTTACGTTTCTTCAGTTCACTGAAGTTTGCAGCATTAATTTATGCACAGCTCTCTTAAGGTCCTACCACAGCAGATGCAATTTTGCACACCTAAGCTGTGCTGCCATGTTCTTTTTAGAGAGAAGAGGCTTTCTCCAGCAACTCTTTCAAACAAGCCATACTTGTTCAATCTTTTTCTAATTGTACTGTCATGAACTTTAAAATTTAACATGATAACTGAGGCCCGTAGAGACCGGGATGCATCTCTTGGATTTTTCGCAGTATATCTGAGCATTGACCTTGAGGTGAATTTGCTGGGATGCCCACTCTGGGGAAGCAACTCTCTTGAATGTTTTCCACTTGTGAATAATCTTTCTCACTGGAAAATTATGGACTTCAGATTGTTTGGAAATGGCAATATAACCCTTCCCATGTTGATGGACAGCAACAATTGCTTCTCTAAGATCACTGCTGATGTCTTTCCTCCTTGGCATTGTGTTAACACACCTGAATGCTCCAGACCAGCAAACCACCAAAACTTCTGCCTTTATAGAGGTACTAACACTTGCTGAAGATCAGTTAATCAAGTGCATTTGATTAGCAGCACCTGGCTGCTACTTACCCTCTCCTATGGAAGCAGTAAAAGTGTACTTCACACACTGCTTCTGCATTTTGTCTTAGCTTTTGTTAAATAAATAAAGACACAGTTTAATATGTCATGTTTTGTTGTTCATCTGTGGTTGTATTTTAGCTAATTTTAAGACCTGCTAAGGACCAGATTATTTTTATTATATCCTGATATGTAAAACCTTAGAATTGAAAGCAGGCATACTTTCTTTTTACCATGACCTTACATCTCACACATGCTGCCCCCAAGGGAAACTCCGTCGCACACATCGAACACTTGGCCTTAAAGAGCATGGTGTCAAGTAAATAAAGAAGGAAGAGGAGCTAACTCACAAATTTGGAGCTCATGCTTATCAGTACGTTGTAATATAACCCAGTGGTGTTAAAGCAGGGAACAATAACCTCTAAGATTAAAATCCCAGGTTTGATAAGAAGCAACACATGCAAGAAAAATAGCCTCAAAGAAAGAGGGAATTACATGTATTCTGTATAGTGTGGTACGATATTGCTCAGCATGGCAGCGTTCCCAATAGTGTTAACATATTAGTGCAAAAATCTTGAGTTATCACTTCATGACGCTTGTATCAAACAGATTTAGTTGGTCATGGCTGCAGGAGGATGACAGATGGTTCAGTCAAGGAATAAAAAATATTGCGCTGTAATAAAACTGGGCCTGCTGCGAGCAGACGAAGGAATGAAAAATAAATCACAAATATGTGTTGAGACATCAACAAGACCCCAATGCATACCTTCAAAATGAGAAAGCTGCTTTTGCTGTTCTGTTGTGAGAGAAACACAGACAAGGACACAACAGTGAAATGTGACTCAGCAATGAAGCAAAAGTGTGAAAGCAGTGGTTATATGTAACACAGTTAAAGGTTCTATATGAGACTTTGTGAGATGAGACACTAGTACAGTGGAAAACATCTACATTGCTATGTAAAGATGTAGTGGAGTAATGAGCAGAAAAGTAATGCTCCCTGTGTGTGAACTGTAATCTGATGTCATATATTTTGGGAGCTGGTCCTTCTGCATGTGCACATTAGTGATGTTTTGGTCTGACATGCTGGTGCTCCAGTGCAACATTCAGTGGATCTGAGTGACATACATAGCACTTAAAACCATCAAGCTTGGCTAAAATATCACATAAGCAATTTTAGGCTTCTTAATATCTGTTGTCCCCAACTTACAGACAGGTGTGCTCACCTCTGTTGTGCTGTAGCAGGACTATGGTAGGGTTAACTGTGCTGGTGCAGGGATAAACAGAGCTGGAAGTCGATGTGATACAGTTCTGAATGTCAGTAGAGGATGGAGCTTGATTTTCTTTTATGCGCTCAGGTGAATTGTTCTGAACGTGACAGAAAATATAAAAAATACAAGTTTACAAGTCAGGAAACAGAATAATACTGTCCTGTGAATTTCACAGACATCAAAATGCACCCTAAAATAACAGGATCACCCAGTTCTCATAAGACCAAACAAAGATCATGTGTTAAATGTGGTGAAAGTAAACGTACCTGGCACAGAGTGTTGTTTACAGGAGGTAAATCAGCTGTGTTGTTGCTGCCTCCCTCAGCCAATCCTGCTTTAGAGCCGTCTCCATTAATCTGGCTTGTCCAGCCACCTAAAAAGAGTCCAAAACTCTCTCAGTTTGGCAGCCAGCGCGGCAACAGCAAAAACAATGGGGATGATACTAGAAAGTAAATTCTTTGAATGAACTTATAAGAGCAAACCATAACAGATAAGTGCTGATAAAATAAATCTCCATTTCATTCTACAGGGTGTGAATGCTTTCCTTGGTGGTTTTCATGTACACGGCTGTTAATATCCCCAGGAAAATAAAGGATTCTCCCACAATCTCTGAACTTTGTCATGAGAACAAAGTGCCTATTCAGTGAGCTGTTAAGGCCATTTGTTCCAATGGCCTTTATATTCAGACTCTACAACAATTAAAGCATCTCCCCAAAAGCCTTGGCCAGCCTCCAGTCCGGTTCCAATGTGCTCTACGCAACAAACGAGCCCACAGTTAAGGCCGCCTGCTCCAAAGTGCAGCGTGGGCAGGGCACAACAAAAGACCTCTTTGACGCTTGCATGAAAATATGAGCAATCGCCCTTTATCACAGCTCTGAGCGTGCCCAGCTGAGCATACACTTTAAAACATGAGGAATTATATAATCCTGACAGCAAAACAGAACTCTGAAATACACGTGGAATTTTTACAACTGACAAACATGACGAAACGCCCTTTAAATTACAACAACGCTCACATCCTCTGTCTACATTTTACAAGGATGTGTTATATTTTTCACACAGCCATCCAATTCTTACTAACCTATATTTTTTCATCATGTGGAGAGCTGTTATGAAACTTACTTGGCACTGTGATGACGTTTGGCTCTTCGCTAATGCAGTCCTCATCGTCTATGTGGACGAGAGTGGCCCTTAGAGTCACCACACCTTTCCCTTTGCAAACTCTGCTCGGGTCCAGATCTGAAAACATTCAAAATCTCACTTCAGCTGCTCTTTTTTTTGTTTTTTGTTTTTTAAGGCCCTGCATTCTTATTTCTCTATGCTCCATTCTCTAAGTGCATTACTGTTTGAGAGCTGCTGGGAATCCAAGTTATTGCTACCTCATGCCCCAAATGACCGAAATAGAACTGTTACATCAAAACCAGGCCATCAAATTAATATCCTACTGTCCTGTAAAACTAATTGCCACAATTACACTGCCAGAGGTGAAAGTAGAGCAGCTGAAGCTTGTCGTAGTTAGCTGGGTTTTTTTTTTGTTTGTTAAAGTAATACTCAGTTGTCTACAAGTGACTTTAAAGGCCTAGCTTGCTATGTGAGTACGAGGTTTCCCACAGTTATAGTAACAAGTAGAAAAACTGACAAGCCACATGCATGCATCACCTGCAGTAGGAATCAGATCAGGAGAGCCTTTCATGCTTTTCAGAGGTGTGATCCTGACAGCGCAGACTGTTCGAGGACCTGATGGGACTTTAACACAACCGACACACAAGAACAGACATTTTTGTGCAACTATGGAAAAAAAAAAGTATGCTTAAGGCAAAAAATCCCATTGTGAGCTTTAAAGTGCTTTGTGGTTCGCCATCACCTGTTCATTAAAGCAATTCATTATCTGATTTAACAAAGGCATTACTTTGGAGCTGGTGCATTTGATGCTAAGCAAGTGGTGAATTCAGATCATTTAGCTTCACTGTGGCACATAAGAGGTTAAATGAATTGTCTGACGGGTTTAGGCCAAGAACTGACTTACTGGGAGTTGATCTTACGCTGCCCTCTGCTGGAGAGCCCTGGAAGAGAAACACAGGGAACGTGATTAACAGAGCAGCTTTCCTTGAGATGGACTGTTGTGATGTATTATTAAGTAGTAGGCCGTGGGTACACAAAGAGCCTGACAGAATGTAGCATAAAAAAATTATGTGCAACAATTAAATAACTTTTAAGGAGGTGCAAAACAAAATCTCCAATTAGTGTAAGGTCATGCTGGGAAGAGTTGCCCGTCAGTCTTATGGTTGATACATGAAATACTATTCACATCCACAGGCAAACCCAACATGCATGGGTCTGTCGGCACCTGGAGAAAATCCACTCATGCACTCATGTTAAACTGCACTTGCTTGTGCTTCCCTGCACATGTGTAACCTGAATTATTATGGACTTTGTCTGACAAACCTAGCATCATAATAGTGGAAACATCTGCATCATTCTCAATAAACTTCACATCAGATGGACTTAGCTATTGCTCAGTGTGAGTTTGGTAACCAGGCCAGCTCTCTGCTGCAGTGGCGGCTTATCAGAATGGATGACTGTAAGCACTGAAGCAATATAACGCAGATTGAAAATTTCTTGGAAGAGCAAGCTTTGCTGTAGCTTCTACTGCAGGAATAGTGAAGCCAAATGCAAAGATAGCTGTAATGAGGAGCCACATATAGCTAATGAAATTGCGGTAGTGCCTCTATGGTTGGATTACACACTGAAACAAGATACAACGCAGACAGACAGGAAGGCGGTGAACTTCATCTGTTTAAATCATTTGAAGAACCTTTCACATTAAGTTATATTAGTAATCCAAGGCGTCGTTTAATTCAAAACATTTTCCAAACTCAAGCCAATAACCATTATTCTTTTAATGCAACAAAATCTAATATAATAATAATGTTTTGTTCCATACAGTGAAATATTATAATTCACGTTACAGATACTAAAAGTTGCAGTGAAACGTCCAAAAGTAGCATGAGCAAAAAGATCTGTTAAATGCATTCTTGTAGTCCAGTGTCACTATATTACTCAACTTGTATTCATCCATGATATCCATGAATATAAATCCTAATCTAGTATGTCAGCAGCCTCTAAGTGTGACATTAATTAGGAAAGGGATTGTGTAAAGAGGTGCTGTATTAAGTTAAAACTCAGTTAAGATGTAAGAATGTAAATGCTAACACCTAGTTCTGAAGGTGGAGCTGTCCCTTGCTTTTCGTACTTGAATTTTGCAAGGTACTTTGGCCTACCTTGGAGCAGTGATATGAATTTCAAAATTGTACATGTTTCCCTTTAAGGACAAGAAGGAAGGAGAGAACTAGCATATGTTAATCTGAGCTGCACCAGTGGTGCATGCAGAAGCAACACCAAGGCCACCAGAAAAGTAGCTGTGAAACACTTCCCATCACTCGGCTGGGTTTCCCATTGTGTTCAGCCAACAAGACTGATTTAGGAGACATCCCCATTTCAAATGCCAAGAGAAAGACTGATTAAGACTGCAAACACACTCACCAAGGCACTCAAACAGTCACTTGTTCACATACACAAACAGACACAAACAGTGTTTTCATCTGTAAACTAAGGGGTAATGGTGACGAAAAAGCGTGAGCAGCAAAATCCATCAAGAGTTTATTCTGTGATGTCAATTTTAAGCTGCTTTTAAAGTTGTCCCTTTTCTTGTTCCAGTATGTTCTGAGTTTGCGTGGGACTGTGTGTGCACTTTGTTTACACATTGCGGTAAATAAGCCAACCTGCAGAATAGGCTGGGGACTGATGTTCCAGCTGGAAACCTCCACAAATAGGCCTAAATGGATGAGGGAAAATGGGAACGATTCCAAACAAGTCCCAAGGGGACACAAAGCAAAAACCTTTTTAAACATCTTCCAGTCTTGGAGCTGAGTGGTCCCTGAGCATCAGAAACTGTGTACTTATTTCCCCTCCCTCTTAATAAAATCAGCTTGCTTCCTGACCCCCTGCATCCCAGAGAGGCAACGCATCCATGATCTCATTTCCAAAACCATTAACAGGCATTCCTTCGAGGAGCGCTTACACTGATCTCAATTCTGCTTCCGCTGTATCCTCAGATGAACCCCAAGATGAAGCATTTACAGTAGAAAGAGCATTTCGAGAGTGTTTGAAATTCTCGCACATAACAGATAAGGGGAAGATGACAGCTTGCAGCATTCAGTTTGCTGTATAAACACAGAAGAGCAGAGATCACCCCTGGCCTTTTTAGGAAGAGATGCTTCTGAGCAGAGCCGGGCAGAGAACACCATCCATCCAGCCTGTAAAAAAGGGGAGAGCAATGCTAGGACAGCACTGGTAGAGCCAAGGCAAACAGAAAAATACGAGGAGACTATATCACCCATCCGATTAAAAATGTATCTAAATGCACCATCATTCCTTATAATCTAGGAAGCTGCTGTACACTCAAGTTCAATTATGAGTCTATTTGGCTTATCTGCAAGCGGATATGAAGTTAAGTCACTATTTGTTGAATCTGTTCAAAGTTCAACAGATGGTGAGTTAGTGGCTCAAAGGTTTAAAAGACAGTTTGATTTTTCAAGCTTCAAGCTAGCATTTTCCACCAGGGTTTTTTTAAGCAAGCGGATGTGCTATCAAGTGCTCTTTCTGCAGATTTCTCAGAAACAAAGAATACGTCTGACAAGGAAAAACTGGGTACGTCTCCTAACATTTAACGAAAAAGATAAATGAATATTCACCGAACTGAGAGACAGTTAACAGGGTTACTATTATATTCAGTCAGTGAAACACCTTCTCAGCTCCGACCTGTGTGATTACCTAAAAGCAGCCAACAAAGACAGCATGATTCATTCAATATGCATCTCTCACTTCCATTACTACACAACACTCTCTCACACACAGATCCATAAACCTCACTGGTGTAACTAACATCCCCAAAACAAACAACTCATAGAAGTCAGTGACCACCCCAAAGCATCACTGCAGATCTAGAGAGACAGATAAATTACCTTCTCGATGATGTGCACAAACAGCCCTTATTCCACGACGTACATCAGCTCCCTCTGAAGCCTCATGAGCGGTCTGGCTGAGCTTTGAGGGTCTCTTGTGGGCGGGATGGTCCCAGCATTGACCTTGGCCCTTGCTATGTAGGGGGTCTGTTTGTTTTTGACAACAGGCGTGTTCAGATGGACCTGTCACTACATGCCGCCTGGGAATGTGGCACCCACTCAACAACTGTGGAAATCCTCCTGCCTCTTAAAATGCTCACGCAGGACCAGTAGATGAGAGACGGACACACAGACCAAAGATGATGGCTGCAATTTGCTACTGGATGATTCAGTCATCCATAAGGTCCTTAATACCTCAGATGCTTTTGGGTTTCCTAGAATCTGCTTGTAGTCCTCATGCTATTCACACCACTCATGTTTGAGCAGGCTATCATCTGTCGATGATTTCGCTTACATTGGCTTTTTTTTTTATTTACCTGCATGCATAAATAGTCACTGGCAGACAGACATGGAAATCTAGGCCCACTGGCTGGCTTTACTGGAAACCCCCCAGAAAGGCCCATTGCCCCCAGAAGCTTAGCCAGCAGACTAACTGATGGGTTCCCAGAATCCCTGATTCAAAATAAAGCCCCCCTCCTGCTGCAGGGGCCAGTATTCAAAGATCTGCTGCTGATTTGTTTAAAAGTCACAATCACATATCATTCACTCAATTTTATACTAAATAAAGCCACTTTCTCTGTTTTCTTCAATTGAAGTATTTTCTAAAATCCCCACAGACCATTCAATCATAAGCTCAAGTGAAAGTTTCTTCGTCAGCATTAATTTAGCTGCTTAAAATGTCTTATGTCCCTTGATATTCAGGTACTGATAAAGGATCTAGCTCAATCTAAGAACCTAAGGACCTTAGCTCAATCTTTCACAAAACAGTCAAGATTGAACCAGTCTTGGTCCTCCTGAATAATGGGCGCAGCTCTTCGTATCCACTGGACATCTGATTTCGATGTGTAAACTTTTGCCTCCCTGGATTCCCTGGAGAGCAAAAGTTTACATAATGGTACAAACAAATATTTATGTTTTTTCCCTTTACTGGACAGTGGGCCAGTAAAGGGAGATTTCAATTCCTTACATAATATTTGACGACCCTTCCTTCCCTGATGATTTTACAGGCCAGTTGCAGAAAGGGGCAACTGGCCTGTCCTAGTCCATCCATCCACCCGTTTCTTTTCCAGGAATTTATATGACGCAATTCATATGTATGTTAATGAAATGGAAATATCCATGCAGTTCTTTGTTTGCTCATGAAAATTTAAGAAAGTTAAATAGAGGGGATTATGCAATGAGCTTTAAAGATATTTGTAGTTGTATTTATTTAACCTCACCTGTTTTCAGTTTATGTTAAGTTAAACTGTAGTTCCCTGAATTTCCACTTGAAGATGGTTCCAAACATGTCAGTGCTCAGACTCCTGTGTCAAAATGCCTGACTTCAGCCATGAAATGAACATGCTTAAAGCCTGGTAGAATGGGCTATGGTCTTAAACTGCACATCTTGGTTTTGTTTGTGGTTTTGGTGCCTTTTGGAGCATTTTTATTGCAATTATCTGACAAATATTTCACACAGTATTTGCAATAAAAACGCTCCAAGAATTTTTTGTTTTTTTTATTTTACATTTTATTAGTCTATTACTAAGCATTATTTCAAAGGTCTGTGCGCCCCTGCAGTTGTTTATGGATGGAGCTTGCTAACCAAGCTTGGAAGCATTAGCTGTTAACTTATCATTGCTCCAAATTTCTTGTCTGTGCGTTCTGAAATTTAAACAAAGGCGGGGTGATGCAAAGTTGAACTGTGATGTATTGCAGCGTGGTCCTCTGCGAAACAGTCAGAGGCCGCCTTAAAAGTGAGCTGCGTTAACACAAAAGAGCTCTCATCACACGCTCAGCTGTACTATAGACAGAGAGAAAGAGCTGTTATGTAACACAGTTTGACTTTTGCTTTGTCAACAAATGGCAGAGAGGAAAGAAGCTATCCAGTGCTCTGCGCAGATCCCACCAAACAGCTCCAAACATGGCTTGAAATGGCTGCTCCGGAGCAGCAGCTTATCCTCCTAATTGAGAAGAGACCCCCACCTACCCTTCCACCCTCCCCACTCTCTTCCATAAACAGCTTCCACACTGGACAGCAGCCTGGGATTCTACACATTCCTCAACCAAAGCTATTTGAAGTTCATTTCAAACAACTGCAGCATAAAAGGAAATGTATGTAACTTAAACACTACAGTCATTATAGTCCTGAGAATAGGATTACACATTCATGTTGATTATGGATGGTGCTTAAGCTGGGGCTGTATGAACACTGCTTCTATGCTTTTGAATTAAAGGTGAATTAAAGTGATCCTATGGTATCACTATCACATTTGAGGGCTTATTATGAGGATAATTCCTGACCTTTAGATAAAAGGTCCTTTTTGGGGGGAAAACAAACCCACTCATGAAACTTGTCATTGTATGATGTGCCCCTCATTGCTTAGAGAGGCTAACGACCTGCCAGCGAGTCCATGAGAAGCCCAGACAGTTACTGGACGTGACCGTGGCCAGATCCTCGGGACAGGAAACACTTGGCTGGTACGTGTGGAGGTCCTGGGGAGGACTGCAGTTGGCCGCACGGACCAAACTGCCTGTTACAGACACTGTGTTAGAGAGCCAGGCTGCTTCTAACATGCCTGCTAGGCTTTTAGAGCCAGCGTAATAAGAATGTCAGTGAGCTGACAATTTACCCAGGGTGATACATCTTCACAGCAAGGGCTTCAGGCTTCACTCCAAGAGTGAGAAAGCTTGGATCACATGCCTTGCAGAGAGGATAAACAACTGAACTGAATGTCCAAGTAGCTTTGTGGTCTCTCCTTAAGGGACTTTCAGAGAGTTTACTTTTGTAGGAGCTGAGTTTAGTTTAAAAAGTTTAAAATAAGAAAAGCTAGTATACAGTGAGTTACCTAATTGGAAATAAATAAATTCCATAAGCTAATACAGTGCAATGTGATTTGGTCGTATGAATAAGACATGACGTTTATTTAATGTCATAACTATATAATGAGCTCAGCTGTGCACAACAGATTCCTCCTGGCTTAGACAATGGGAGGTGCTTGCACATTAGGTGAGCTGTGATGACAATTCAAATCATTGTCAGTGAGAGTGCTGAAAGTGTTTCCTCATCTCTGCTGGATGTTTTGACTCTGACGGGGACTGGAATCTCTGAGTGTGTTCCCTAATATAACTCTCTGAGCGCCTATGTGACAGGACTACTTGATAATTGAGTCATAGGATATGGCGGCTAAACGTGAATATAAACAGCGATGCGATAATCCAGCAATTTTAAGTGCTATGAAGGCATCCTCGTGTGAGGACTCCAACTGGTCCCCATCATCTATCTATTTCAGGAATGCCGGCGCAGTCCGACTCGTCCCGTCATACCCAGAAACAAACACAACAGGCAGCTGCATCAATAACAACCCGGCTTCACAGGTGGCGGCACAAATGTTAGACGTTCGTTACCCTTGATTACATTTTGAAGGGAGTGATTTATAAAGCTGTGATGTGTAAAGTGTCACTTGATAATTCTGGTTTGGCCTATGAGAAGATTAGTAAAGACATATGCTGATTCTTATTAAAACTGTGTGCCAACACATGTCGTGATGCTGCTGTTTTCCATCAGTGCTGACATGGGTGGGTTGGGGCTGGGGTGGGGGTGGATGTGCGGTGCTTGTGGCGGCAGTGGAGGCTGGTGCTGGTTAAATCCATCACCAAAGCATAAATTGTCTTTTCACGGCTTTGTTTACATGCATCTGTGATCCGGTTGGGGGGGGGGGG
>VUQI01002190.1:0-12445 GCA_015106735.1 Paratilapia polleni | reverse complement strand
ATTATCTGAAATTGCAAACATCCCAAATCCAATTTCCTAAAAGTAATATCCTCAATACTGTGACTCTTCTTTAGGCCATTAAATTGTATAAAATTTTATATCACAATGTATTACATATCACATTGCATTTTTCTTTCTCTTTGAATGTCAGTGGCGCTGCTGTATCCCTTTTTGTTATATTGCCGCTCCCCTTTGTCATGGACATTGCATTTGATATTATACTCTATCAGTCCACTGTGTTGCATTCATTTTGTTGTTGTATATCTCATCGCAGCATTGCATCACATCACCCTTCACGCTGTCATTTCTTATGTACAAGTAAATGGTAAATGGACTGGTTCTTATATAGCGCTTTTCTACTCTACTTGGGCACTCAAAGTTCTTTATACTACATGCAACAAGTAACAAAGACAAATAATCTTCTCAATCGTTTAACCTTCATACACAAACCAGACGCTAAAAAAAACCTCCCGATAAGATCTCACAGTACCATGAAATTAACCGAAACAAACCCATGCAGGCAGATTTTCGCACACCGTATGTAGCGCCTCAATCCTTCTTACCACGGTGTAGGTGCTTGTTCATTTCTTTTGTTGATTATTTAAAAAATTAAATAAATTAATGTTTGTCTGTACTACATGTCACAATATTTAAAACTATGTTGAACGGCACTGATGTTGCTACCTCTTGAGTGTTTTTTTTTTTTTAACAGCACACACATGTCAAAGGTTAGACGTGTAATTGCCATATTTAGCCATCACGGCTGTATTCACCCACTGTTTAAACAGAAATACTTTCTGTATAAAACACACAATATCGCATTTTTAGTTATAAATGCCGAGGAGAATTTTACTGTCCACAAAAATTTTAACTCATCACGCACAGCTACACCATAAACGAGAAATACACATCTGAAGTAAAATATAAAATATACATATGTTAAGAGCTCAAACATACTCACGGTGCATTAGGTTTTATAGATGGCATGCTGTTCACACTATAATGTTAGCCACATTATTTTTTAAAGTGATAGGAACACAGAAGGGCATCTATCAGTTAGAAAGATCCGCAGCATTTCAGAAGTTCACAGGAATTCACCGCAGTTATAGTTACCCATCAAGTCACTTTAGGGTGCTTTTGATCTTAGATTTCATTTTAAAATGTTCTCACTATAAGTGGTCTCACCTCTGTGTGTGGAAGTTATTTATATGTTTACAGAGTATGAACATCAGCACCTTCATCCCTTTCTCACTCTGGCTTCCTCTTAAATGCACAGCTGTGAATTAGTGGTGGGTGAACATTTCCTCTTACCATTTAATGTTTCACTCATTGCTGCTTATAGATTTTTTTAGTTCTCTCCCAGTGTATTTCTGGCATACTTTCGCTCTCTTATGATTGCTATTAGGCATTGTCACGCCACCGTCCCATGTATTCGCTACACTGTGTTGTTTTTTATAGACCTGTTTTTGTCTCCTGTTGCTCAGTACTGCACGGTTCTGCTTTCACATCAGTAATCTGAATCACTGTTCTCTAGACTGACCTTTCTGGGTTCCGTGGAGGAATCCTGGGTGGAGGAATGGAAGGTGCGGCACTGGATGGTCGTGGAGGTCGTGGTGGAGGAGGGAGACTTTCTATCGAGTCCTTTTAAAATAAAATTAAATGTACATGTGACCACACCTGAAAGACTTCAAAATAAAACAGTCTAATGCTCTTGTTTTCCAACTGAATCAGTTAAGATTAAAGAAGAACTTTAAAGTTCAAAATTCTCAGCAAAACACACAAAGATCACACAGTGTTTTTAAACTGTTTTCTGACAGTTTAGAGAACAAATTGATAACTTAGTTTAAAAAAATCAACTGTCCAATTATTAATGCATTTTTATATTAGCTGCAGCCCTATCATTGGATATTAGATTCTTAGGACATAAGTAGGGGTTTCACTTAGAGTGTAAAAGATCACTGTTTTGATTACACCCTAAGGAAACCATTGAGCAATGACTGTCAGGCATCCAAGATATGACAGGAAAGAAACTTGTGGGTCTTACAGTTTGAGTCTTTTAACAAGTTAACACCCAGAGAGCACATTCTTTGTCTATCTTGCAATTTTTTTAATACACCAAACTTGCACTAAAATCTAACAGATTCTTCCTTTGCCCGTGCCCCACATCTCCATCAAGTGTCATGAAATCCAGCTCGCTACTTTTTTTGTATGACAGGTGGCAAACTAAGAAACGTTAATGAATAACATCACTTCCACAGAGGTTCCACTTCAGTAAAAAAAATATATTTATATATGGTCTGGTATGGTATGTATTTTAGGAAATGAAAAACTGAAGTAAGAGGGGAAAATAGAACAAAGCTGAACACTAGGCTCTCTGTCTACCTCTCTGCTGAACATGTAGTTATGTCATATGCAAGTATCTAATGTCAGAAATATGCAGCATCACAGAAGAAAGGGAAGTTTTAGTTTGGGTTATAAAGAGTAAGCAGGAACAAACAGCTACCAATAACTCATACAAAGGGACGCAAGTCTGTGTGAAGACTGCAGTTTCCACATGCCTTGAAGACGCAATTGTGCCTATTGTTAATTCAAGCTCACCTCAAAGTCGGGTTCTGTACCGCTGCTGTAGCTAAAGGTGCTGTGCGTGCTGAGCCTGTTGCTCTCAGTGCCTGATGAAAAGAAAAAAAAACACAGTGAAAATGAAACACGTGATTTCAAGTATATCTGAGGTTAGTGCTTGTGGTGAATTATGTCGTAAGACCACTTCACTAAGTGTGGGTAAAATACGTTTTAAGCCTCAACATTGATGTTACTGTTGTACAATATGTCTGCAGGGAGAGGTATTAGCAATCAGAGCGAGACAGTGAAGTCTGCAGAGAGCATACAGACTACCATCACAGACTTAAACTAATTATGAAGCAGTATAGCAAATCATTTAAATCCTGATAACCTATCAGTGTTTTTGAAAGGACCCTGCTTGTTCCCTTTTGATACTTGTATGCACATTTCTGACTTTTTTTTTCCTGAAAAATAAAAACCTGCTACAGCAGTGACAGTTTAGTAGAAAAAAAAAGAAACAACCTTAATATCAAAATAACACTTGATGTTGCTACTATTCAGGTCTGAACACATAAAAATATAACTGAGCACAGAGAAACTGCTGACAGACAAAGTAAAACAGATTAAAGGGTACTCATATCTTACTGGGACAGCTAATTTAGGCTGCACAAAATTCGCAATAATTTAACCAACACCTTTGTGGTAGACTGCAGCTGTTTGCTGAACATAGCTGGGCGTTCTGGATATTCCCCTGTTAGTTATGCATCTGTACGCTAACTAAACTAACCGAAGAAATGGTTTCCTTTATCAAACATTAAGACAGAATTACGTGTAGAGACGTAAAATAAGTTTCACAAAAAGTAACATTTTTCATGTACAAGTTAGAAAGATAAGAAAAAGAAAAAAATATGATCTATGTGGTACATTATAGTATATACTGTATAATATGCACCTCACTGGGACAAATGGACATAAACCATGCCTACAAAAAGCGCCTAACAGAATCACCAGAGCCATATTACTTTAACATACAGGAAAAGTCAGGTTATTACAAGTAGGCTAATATTTAGACGCACAATCTGACCAAGCTGTCAAATTTTGTTAAGTATATATGTTTTTTTGCTGACCTACGTGAGGGATACTGTTTTGGTATTCCTTTTTAATTAAAACATTTAAAATTGAAATTTTTAGAATTTTAAAAATGTGACATGTATCTCTTTCTGGGTGACTTCAGATTTTTTGTTTGAATAACAGACTGATGTATTAAATTCCTGTTTTGATTTCAATACTTTCTGAGCAAGGTCCGCTCTTTCCAGTACCCAATTAAACTTTGGATTATTAGTAACACTGCTGCCTAGTACCATCTATGTGAATATTCTAACAATAATTTCTCATGCATGCTTTGTTCCTGTAACCACAATTAAAAGTGACGGATAAAAAACACTGGATGATCAGAACTGGCATGTTGATTAATGTTCTCCACCTCCAGTGTGGAGGGAGGAACTCAAACTGCAAGCAGGTACAAGCACAATGAACAGATCACTTGCCCAGTGACTTACATATGTGTATAATCTACATTTCTCCATGTGTGCACATAACTGGAATCACGAAGAAAAACACACAAAGAAGAAAGACCAAGAGCTGAGAATCTACATTTTAGTAATTTTGTTTAGTTTTTGAGAAAAACATTAAGTAAAAATAAGCGTTTGGACTCACTCGATGTGCTGGATGTGCTACCTGTCTTCCAGCTGCCTCTCTGGATAACCTGAGCCACTGGAGGAGGCGGAGCCACCATTCTGGGTGCCGGCTCATACACAGCACACTCTAATGTCACATTGGACCCCCAGTATGAGTTTCTCTGAAGGGGAGCACTTATCTCATACTCTAATAGGGAAAAAAAAAAAAAACATTAAAAAAATTAGAATCTTTGACATTAATGGGATGCTATTTTTCAATGCATGTTGCTCATAAATGAATCATAACAGTATGACATGCTCAATGCTGGAGATATATACTATATGTTAAAGCTGCATTAAGTGATCTGATTCCAAATTTACCAAGTTCCTTTCCTGCCTTCTCTCTCTCTTTGTGACGCCTGGTGATGCTGTCTCGTAATTTCTTCAGATTTTCCTCAAGTTGGAAAAAAAAAAGGAAGCACACATGTTAGATTTATTGCTTGACCATCAATCAGCTCCTGGAAGACCACAAAGTTTGTATATTATTGTATATTCTACCTGCTGATAGCGTATGGAGTTCGCCCTCCGCTCATGATCAAATTGCCAAGCCTTAAACTCTTGGACAGCCTCGTCCACAGTAATTTCTCCCACTTTTACCCTCTCCTGCAGAGATATTAGTTGTCTCTGCCCAGGGGTCTTCATCCCAGCATAGGGGTCATAACTAGGCGTGGGGGGTTCCACCACAGGCTGAGCTGAATGGGAGGAATTGGAAAAAGGGAGTTTTACATCATAGTGACCTTCTACACTTTGTATTATTATTTCATGAGCAGAAACATTTTGGAACTCAATTAAGAGTGAATACAATATAAAGTATTAGTTTCATGAAAGTCTTACAACAGTTTCATGTAGGATGGTGATGTGGAGGCAGAAGGAAGCTCACTAATATTTTTTTAGTATTTTACATTTTAAATGTCTTTAGAGTTTTTGAGAACAATTAAAAAAAAAACAACTAGTAATTTCCAAATAATTAAAAACACACAAAACAAAAATAAAAGACCTTTTCTGTATTGATGACTGTAGTTCAACAACAATAGTACTATACTGTATTTTGACTCATGGTGAGCTTAAGCTTGGAACCATAATCAGTGTGCATAGCTAACCAGGGGAATAAAAAAAATATTGTGCGTATCAGTAGAATGGCCTCAGCACACATCTGCTACGTTTTGCTGTAGTGTTACACTCCTGATGATAGCCTAATGTTGTGTTATCACAATATCATAAACTAAGAAGATAACAAAAGAAGATGTAATGATTAAATCACTGACATGCTGACGTTAAAAATACCATCCAGGCCACACAGTAGTGCACTGTTGCCTCACAGCAAGAAAGTTCATTGTTCAACTTTTGTGAGTTTACATGTTCTTCCTGTTTATGTGAGCACCCTGTGCCTCTGGGTGCTCCAGTTTACTCACACAGACCAAATAAATTCATGTTAAGTTAATTGGCAACTTTAAACTGGCTGTGAATGCAAATGGGGACTGGTAACCTGCCCAGGCTGTACCCCACCTCCTGTCAGCTGGGATTTGCTCCAGCTTTCAACTTAACTTTAATTTTGAACATTTAAAGTTAAATATCTAAATACGTGAAGCAGAAAACAAGAGCACTTGCATTGTAGGTGTACATTTTTGCTCTTCCTGCTGTATCACACTCAAATGTCTGCTGTGAAAAGGGTCTATTAGCATCAGAAGGTCACATGAATATTTGTTCTTAGTTAGCTACATGTTCTGAGACCTAAAATTCCCCACACAATTAGCTGTAACCACTGAGCCAACTACAAAAGTTACTGGTTTTGACCAATGTGGTGTTATTAAAAACCCTTTGCCTCACAACAATATGCCAGAATATTATCTAAGACTGATGATAAGATGCACACAAAATAAAGGCACATTTCCAAAGTTGTTTACCAAACCAAAACATTACATTTCAGTCCCTCCATAATTAGCCTAACTTAACTAATGCCACGAACAGTTTTAAAATAGCTTAAAATAAAACTGGAATACAAATGATGAGAAAACAGAAGCATAACAGACTATTCCAAGTCAATGAAAAGACAACAATTTTCATTGCGATTTACCTGCATGATATCCCATGTCTGTTGCTTTACTCTGGCATGTACTTTTATCTGAAAATACTGTAAAAAAAAATAATAATAAAGTCACCTACTTTTGACAGATTTATGAAATTAAAGAAATCAAATATAAATAAATAAAATAAAAAAGATGGACTACATTGTACCTCTAGAAATGTAGGTCGTAGACTTTTCAACCTCAGTGTCAGGCTCAGGTCTGGGGATAGGGGCTGGTGGACGGTTCACGACTCCTGGTTTGTAGGTACTATTTGCGTCCACAGTATCATAGATATCCTCCGGACAGAGGTTGTATGGATCTTCCTCTTCCTCAATTTCATTGGAGTTATTGTGATCAAATTTTTCCTCTTCCTCACTTTGAAGGGGTTCATTGTTCTCATTGAATTCAGTGGCATGTGGTTTTGCTGAAGGGCACAATGTAACCACATGAAACTCACTACATATCAGATGTATTTTTATTTAAGGGGATTAATTTAAAAGTTATTCAAATGTATACCTTGAAAGAACTTCCTAAGCATAGCTTCCTCAGGGTTCTCATCTACTGCAGTCATCACTTCATCTTGGAAAAAAACAAACAAAAAAAAACATCATCTACTACCAGTTTTGCAGTATGTGTCATTGTTGAGAACAATAAATAAAATAAGGCCATGCTTACATAGATCCTCTGCACATTCAGGGTCGATCCCCAGCATTGACTCATATATATCCTCTGAGCAACCCGAGTACTTCATCATGATATCTTGAGAGGTAGTTGACATCAACTCGTACACCTCTGCACTCTCTTCTGTGTTGATGGTGTCCTCAAAGTGAGACTTGAGCAAGTCTGCTGTCTCCTGGATTTTTTTAAACGCAAAAGACAACCAGACACTTAGTAAACCAGACACTTGGTAAAAAAATAAAAATAATTAAAAACCTCTCTCCTTGGACTTACAACAAATTCATCCATGAACTGTCTGAGATCATTAAAGCCACTCTTCTCTGCTAGCGTGTTTGGGTAGTCTCCATTCTTGTTCATCACACTGTAAGCCTGCAGAGCCCCTGGACACTGAAGGAGAGTGGTGGTCAGCTTCTTCAGGCCGTACTTAGCAGCAAAGTGGAGTAAAGTAGGGAGCTCCTCGTTCCGCTGATCTGAAGCACAAAAAAAGCAAACAGATACAACCAATTATACGGCAGCTGCTCTCACTTTCTGTTTTTTTTTTATCATACAGGATCAGTTTACAGGTCTTCTCTTAATCTTTGAATTCAGGTGTTTTCAGTACCATCACCACAGGTGTATAAAACCAAGCACCAAGCCATGCAGTCTGCCTTTACAAACATTTGTGAAAGAATGGGTCGTTCTAAAGAGCTCACTGAATTAGAGGGTACTAGACTGTAATAGGATGGCACCATTGCAGCAAGTCGGTTTGTGAAATGTCTTCCCTCCTAGATATTCCACGACCAACTGTCAGTGGTATTATTGCAAAGTGTAAGCATTTAGCCACAGCAACTCAGCCACAAAGATACAGACCATGTAAAGTTACAGAATGATGGTATGTAAAAGTCACCATCACTCTGCTGATCCAACTGCAGAGTTCCAAACCTCCTCTGGCATTACCATCAGCACAAAACTGTCCACCAGCAGCTTCATTGCATGGGTTTCCATGGCCGAGCAGCTTCTGCAGGTGTAACTTGTAGGTGGCCCAGTACTCCATATAGTGTATGTGCAACGATAGCAAAACTTCTACCAGTTTTTTTAGTTCGACTCCCCCAAAACCATCAAAGTATGAAACTCATAGGACAACAAATCATGTGTTAAACTTACATGCTGACATATTGTTTTCCTCAATCTGTCTGATTCCAAACAGCTGTAGACCAGTTGCAGGCATCCTGGACTTTAACGAGTCAGATAGCATGCTGTCCAGTGACTGTGTCGCATTGGATGTTAGGTCGAATGCCTGAAAGTGACCAAAAAAAAAAAAGGATTACAAAACCTTCAGCAGTATTAAACTACTACAACAATGCTACTTAAAGTATAACACAATGTCTCACCTGGCAGATGAAATCAACAGGATCAGTAGCATTTTCAAGATACCGACTGACTTCTCCCATACTGGTATAATACATAACAGGAGTCAGGCTGACACATGATTGGCCAGTGTACATGGTGAGGGATACAGTTCCAGCAGGCATATCTAGATGAAAAAAAATTCAAAATTAATAATTACGGTGATTTCAGAAGTTTTGGAGATCTTGTATTCAATATGAAAGTCACATGACTTCCTGCAGATACTTGCCAGGTGCAGTAACACTTATAGTGTATTCATTCTCCACCGTGCCTGGCACCCTTTTTGCAGGTACATCTTCGGAGGAAAACTCCACCTCTGGTACCAACTGATCATCCACTTTGTCTTTGAAAATGATAAAAAGTGTCTCCTCTTTCTAAAAAAATGGAAAAGTTGAATAAAATGGCACATTAGTAATATTTTACTGGTGCCAATTAACACTAGAAGACCAATGTAAATGGTAAATTTATCTGTGTGTAACTGTCAAACAATGTAATTTAGAAAAGCACAACTGGCACACACTGGATGCATTTCCCTGATCCAGACAAATATTGCCTTTGCTGTTACTGCTGTGAAATTGCTCACCCCACACAGAATTCTGTTTGGTTGCACAGTAAGACAGGTGAGGTATGTGGGTGAAGTCATTTCCTGGCTTGCTGAATTTACTGTGTTCACAGGCTCTTCATCCTTCAGGACATTTTCTTCTTGCTCTTCTGTCACCACTTCCTCTGTTTCATCAGTGCTGGGATTTTCATCTGAAACAGCCGGTATGATGTACACATCTTCTAGGGCTGCAGCAATTTCACGCTCATGTTCAGCCTCCACTCGTCTGCCTTTAAATTAAAAAGAAATCTGATTTGTAACAAAAATCTTTATATTCCCCCAAATTTTCTACAAATAAAACCATTTTAATATGTTCTGCCTAGATAAAAGGTCCTTCCTTAGTAATTTGGAAAGTGCTATATGTCCTGTTTAAGCAAAACCTACTTTCTCTCTTACTTCTGAAGAAAGTTTTTGTTTCATGTTCCTACTTTCAAGGTATCCATCTGTAAACCTTTTCCTACCACCCAATGGAATTTCACATGTGCTTTAAGATTACCATAAGTGAAAATTGTAAAGTAAAAATTGAATTAATTATGTTTGCTTTTTGGGCTTCTAATAGTTGCACACAGTTAGGAAAATGCTTTAATCTTAGTATATAACACAGCACAAATTAGAACATTTTGCATACTGCCAGTTATTGCTTCCAAAATGGTAGAGACGTAAACAGCAGGCTCATCCTCAGCGTAGAGTTTTCTCCAGCTTGGCCAGTCTTTGAAAATCTCTGCCAATATTTCATCCTCGGACACACCACATAACAACGTCACCACTCTGTGTGGTGGATAAAGAAGTCTCTGAAGTGCCTCCTGAATTTCATAGTCACAGAGGATGTCAAGTAATACCCCTGTGACGAGCAGCACAATGCACTTGCAGCTTTGGAAATATTCAAAATTATATCCGTGGAGCTGATCGGCCGTGCTGATCGCATACAGCAAAATCGACCTCTTGTGGAATTTTCGAGAGGTTTTCAAAATCTGCTGCAAATATGATGCCCATTCCTGTGCCTCAGCGGTGTACAGAATTAACAGCTCGTAGGTTGAGAGGGATTCAGGATATGCTGAAAAACAGAACACATTACATTTTCAAACACTCTCCAAAGCATGAAACCTGCTGACCCAGCCTCACTATGTAAAATGAATCACAGTACTGCTCAAAAATTACACTAAAGACATGACACTAGTGATATTATGTGTTGAGCTCCTTGTTGCAGCAGATTGTGTTTGTCGTGGAAATGCTCCACAACATACCAGCTGTCCGGCTGTGGAATGTCAAGGTGACTGCGGCTGGAGAATGAATGTCTGATCTGTTTGATATTTCACTGCAGAGCCAACAAGGAGTTGTGCAAACATTGCACTGTGTCAACACTGGTTAGAGTAATTTTGTTTGACTCATTACAGTGTTTAATCAGGTCAAGTTCACCTCTGTACACGCTAACTAGGAAAGAGCCCCAACACAAGTATTCACTTCATCGGAGTAGCTCACTAATGACAGGGCAGTGAGACCGACCGTCGGTTTGATAACATGAATGTTAACATGAATGGTTTAATTTTAGATGTGTGGGAAATTCCAAATCAACCAGCAAATATTTAATTAAACCACAGAGGGATCCCTAAGATGCTTGCTTCCTCTTTGTCAAGCAGAGAAAATTCGCTTGAAAGTTCTGGTAAATAAAGCTCTGGTGCAATTAAATGAACATGTTATTTCAAAGTAAAACATTGCAAAATTGTAATCTGCATTGCTAATAATGACCAACTGTAAAGGTTTTGGTACCTATTTGAGCTTTAACACTTGAAACTAACTGGAGAAAAAGATTATACGCGACGTGTCATATTACCTGATTCAGTACTTGAGATGGGTTCTTCCATGGTCGTGAAGCCTCAAAGTGGAAAAAAATAAAAATTACCTCAAAAGTGGCATCATTTGCCCAAATGTTTCCTTTTAACGTTTCGAGTTTGCTGAAGCTCCTGCTCTCTTCAACTGAGGCTACATTAGCTTTCACCAGCTATAGCTCTTGTCTCAGTGGTATTAATAGCAACACTTAGTTTCCTGATTTTGGTGACTCTGCCCCACTTCCTGAAACAGTTGAAGAAGTGAGAAAATGCACCAGCGTCATGACAGAATGTGCAACACATCTGCAATTTGCATTTGCTTTTGACTGTTTTAAGTATATATGTATATTGTAATTAGCAAAACGTCGTGAAAAAAATACAGATGAAAAGATAAAGATGGGTTAGCTAAGACTTAATGTGCTGAATTTGGGGGCATGCAGGAAAAGACCATAGAGAAAAGTTTAACACAATACCCCTTTCATGTAGACAGCACTTTAGATTCACTTTTGTTCTTTGTTTTCAAAATAACTGTACGCCCACGCCCACGCACACCAACACACAGACACATACACACACACACAAAACATCAATTCACCTGTTCTTTGAGCCACATCCTTCTTCCGTTTTTTCACTTCCTTACCAAGGTCTAGAGAGTTTGAAAGTCATAGTGATATACTGATAACTGATATAAATGAACATGCTTATCTCAAAAAAGTAGCACTGACTCTACAGTGGTGCTAACATCAGAGCAAATGCTTTGGTAGACTTACAGTAGATATACAGAGTAAATTTATGGGCAATAACACTGACTTTAATGAACTACTGTACACAAATTGTTTCTGTGTCACAGTTAAGTATAATATGTGTAAGACTAATGCGACAACTTTTGAAAAGAGTGAAACACAACTTAAAATGTGATATGTTGCTCTGCTAAACAGTGACACTTTAAAAGCAACGCTGAAAGCGACTGTGAAAGTGGCTTTCTGAGAGCTTATTTTGGCCTGATTATGCATAAATGTTTAGGATGAAACTTGTGATAATATGAGTTTTAATATTATCATTCTGTCTAAAAGAGTTGCTCGTGTGCTCAAATGCTGACACACATACAGAGCACGTAGTCACACAGGCACATGCTAAATATTTCTTAAGTAAAAAAGAAAGCATATGACAAACTGAATCAGACAGTGAAGTGAATAAATCATGTGTATGGTGTAACGGTTAGTCAGTATGTGAAGTTCCAGTTTCCTGATGAATTTCTCCTCTGATTAAAAAAACACAGCTGATTGCAACACCACATGATACCACACTGACACAACCACTAGAGGGCAAGAGACACTCACTTACATGACGTGAACGTCACCATTCCTATCGCCGGTCTCTCTATGGACAACAAACAGAACAAAGCAGTCACTACAAGGCATACAGAGGAGGGGATCCAGACAGATTTACACCGGTGCAATAAGAATTTTAAGTATAAATATCCCACTATATTTAATCAGGCAGATTTGGAGATCTCAATTTCTTCAACATTGGAATTAAACAACTGGATTCAACTGGAACTAAACAGACAAAACATTTTTAAACATCAATTGT
>VUQI01002187.1:5182-28488 GCA_015106735.1 Paratilapia polleni | reverse complement strand
ATCTCCACTGTTTTGACAGCATTAAGCTCCAGGTTGTTGTCACTGCACCAGGTCACCAGACTGTCAATTTCCCTCCTATAGGCGGACTCATCCCCACCTGAGATGAGCCCAACAAGTGTGGTGTCATCTGCAAACTTCAGGAGTTTGACAGACTGGTGACTGGAGGTGCAGCTATTGGTGTACAGGGAGAAGAGTAGGGGAGAAAGTACACAGCCTTGAGGTGAACCGGTGCTGATGGTCTGAAAGTCTGAGACATGCCTGCCCAGTCTCACATGCTGCCTCCTGTCAGACAGGAAGTCAGTGATCCACCTGCAGGTGGGAGCAGGCACGTTCAGCTGGGAGAGCTTGTCCTGCAGCAGAGCTGGGATGATGGTATTAAAAGCAGAACTAAAGTCCACAAAAAGTAGCCTGGCATAAGTTCCCGCAGAGTCCAGATGCTGGAAGATGAATTGCAGTGCCATGTTAACTGCATCATCTACTGACCTGTTGGCTCTGTATGCGAACTGCAGTGGGTCCAGGAGGGGGTCAGTGATGGATTTTATAAAGGACAGCACAAGGCCTTAAAATTTTGCTGTTTGCTTAAGAGTCATAGAGGTGCTGCTATTGAGGAACTGTAGCAACTCTCTTTCATTTAAAATGCAGAACTTTTGTGCACCAAGTTCGTATTCATAATGAAGATACAGTTTCCACATCTCTAAATCAGACCCACCTGATCAACCCTGACTCTCATGTATTAGCTCTCAATTTCACAAAATAAAGAAACATTTTAAAAATGCATCCTATAATTACAACCCTGTTTCCAAATAGTAATTTTTCCCCCCAGTCTGGCTTGGAATAGCATTTTACCATGATTTATAATGTGCCAAATGTTTTTAAATGAGTGACGGCTAAATAGGACTCAGACAATGGCGGTAGTTTACAGATTTTATTTACAGAAAAAACCTTGAAACAGAACTTTTATCTTTCTAGAAATAATGAACTCAGGTAAGTGCAGCTCAGTAGGAATGGGACAGGGGATTCTTTCTGCAGGGGAGGGAGACAGGAGTTAGGAGAGCCAGGTAAGTTAAGTTACAAAATCTAACTTTATTCTCACAGCTTGGTGATAGCAAAGGGAGAGGTTTGTAGGTGGCCAGAGGAATCCAGGAGGACATGAAGAGAGTTTTGGTGGAGCAGTGGAGAGCAGGCAGGCAGGTGAATCAAAGTGTCCTTTTCCAAACCAAGGTTACCAGCAAAGGTGAAACAGGTTAGTGAGAAGGGATAACTAAAGGCAAACAAGAGAAGCAAATTACTGATGGCACGTTCTAAGCAAAAAAAAAAGAATACAACAGAAGGTCTGATTACCACCATAGGCAACAACAGTCAGTCCTTATGTACTGGAAGGCTTGATTAGGTGAATTGATGGCAGGTGTGACATCAGAAGCCCTGGAATCCCAGTGCCACCCAAATGGTGGGCTAGACAGAAAATCCAACCCACCACTCCACGTAAGAGAGTGGAGACAGACTGAGAGAAGAGAAAAAGAAAGAGGGAAAAAAGGAAAAAATAATCCTCCTTGACAGTACCCCCCACTCAATGGATGCCCCCAGGCAGCCCACCAGGCTTGTCTGAGTGGGTCCTGTAGAAGTCCGTGAAGTCACACATAATGAAACCTCTCGAGCACACCTTCGCTTTCGTGGTGGTATACGCTGGAATAACAGTGAGAAATGTTCAGCTGTTTAATCACTTGCACAAAAATCATCATGAAGTTGTTGCCTTGATCCATCTGGATCATTTTTGGCAGGCCATACACTGAGAAAATTTTCACCAAAGCCTTTACTACTGCGTGAGCAGTAATCTTTCTCATAGGAATCACCTCAGGAAACCTAGTTGACACGCACATCACTGTCAATAAAAACTTGTGACCAGCTTTGTTGCGAGGAAATGGACCGACACAATCCACTAAAACATGATCAAATTGTGCATCCATAGCTGGAATGGCATGTAGTGGATATGATGCAATCAGAAAATGCTGTGGTAAGTTTTATTAGCCCCTAAATGACCAGCCAAAGGGTTGTCATGTGCAAGACCGAGGATTTCAGAGTGAAACCTTTGTGGAATTACAACTTGTGTTACAACGCTTCAGTCATCTTGCGGGGACACATACGGTGGCGTCCACTTGCACAAGAGAATGCCATTTCTACAGAAGCAACCACACGCTTTCTCTTCAAGCTTCTCTTCCTCGGGCACAACAAGATCAAACAGGGTAGCAAGAGAAGAATCGCAACTATGCTCTAACTTGAGATGCTCTCATGACAAATGCACACCATTTACACTTTCACTCTGCCCATCAAGCTCTTTATTGAATTGAAAATTGAAGGATCACATCCTTTCAATCCGTCATGGGACAAAGAGACAGTGGAAGGAGAACATACACTTTTCTTTTGAGTCAGAGTCATGTGAGGATTTTTCCACACCACAGTTGAGGTCAGCCATAAAACTATCACACAGATCAAACCCGGTATTATCGTCAGAGCGCAATTTATGACTCATCGCCATGGCACGAGTGACAGTACACACAGGAAACACCACCTAGGAACAATGGCAACCTCTGGATTTACCAAAATATTCCCCCCAGCCAAATAATTTCAGAGGAGAAGATGCACAACCTTAATCGGAAAAACAGAACAGGCAGCAACCACAACACCACCAGAGACCAAGTCTAATTCCAGCTCAATGTGGTGCAGAGGCACGTCAACAAAATTCATGCCAAATCCTGCACAGTCTCAGTAGCATCAAGAGAGGTTTCATCAGACAAAGGCAACACACTGTCAAGAATAATGGACCGGGAAGCTGCTGTATCTCTCAGAATCGTCACAAGCACTTTCTCATCGCCATCAGCCAAAGAAACAGTTCCCTTCATCACGAAAGGAGAATAAACTCCCAAATCTATATTTTCGATTAATAAATTGCACAACTGCTCGAACATCTTAACTTCCTGTGCCAAACACCAGCAAAAAAAAAAAATGTAACCCCTTCTCGTGTCCAAACTCAACATAGCCGTCTGTCTGTCTGTTTTCCTATTTTCTGGTGATAAGCCTCAGGTACCAACTCGTATGCCTGAAGGATAGCAGCCTTCACCTTTTCATAATCAATGCTCAATTCAGGTGAAAGGGAAGCATAGGTCTCCTGTGCTTTGCCCGTGAACACAGACTGCATTGACAAAGGCCACACATCTCTCAGCCAATTTAACATTGTAGCCACCCATTCAAACAGGACAAAATACTTATTCCTATCCTTGTCACAGAACAGTGGTATCAGACAAATGCATTTGCTCACGTCAAACTTAGGAGGATCCAGCAGAGCAGAAGCACTACTGAGTTCCAGCACTTTCAAACTAAGCATTTCTTTTTATTCTCTTCCTCCATTCTACAGAGCTGAAACTCATACACTTTGTCCTTAAGCAAAGCTTCATGCGCAAGTTCCTTTTCTCTAAACTGTAATCGGCGCACCTCAACTTCAAACTCCAACTGCTAGAGCTCAGAAGGAGATTTGTCTTTAGAAAGGGAAACCGGGTTAGGGCTAACAAGTGACAAAATACCTTTTTCGACAAGAGCAGAATACAGTTCAGACTTAATCTCCTTCTTTTTAAATTGTTTGGGCACAGGTACAGAAAAATGAGCAGTAACAGCCAGCAAATGCTCTTTAGTGCATCGATTAAATTTATCAAGGCTCAGCTGAGCCACAGAGTCCTCCAAACTAAACTCAGTTTTTTAACGGAGACCAGACAGAAAAAGAGAACAAACTATGGAGGACAAAAAATATTCTCAACCAACCATCAGCCAACAACCAGCAGTGGCATCTAACCAGCCAAGAAGAGAAAGACACCAACACAAACGGGTCCCCAACTATATTGCCGGATACATAACCACAACCCAGACACATCCTGCTTTCACCAAAATGTGACAAGCGGAAAAAACACGTCAGATGAACCACGCCAAAAGTGTTACAAATAAAGTAACACACAGGGTTGCATTACTGATGCAACAATAGGCTGTTCAATTCAATTCAATTCAATTTTATTTATATAGCGCCAAATCACAACAACAGTCGCCTCAAGGCGCTTTATATTTTAGGGTAAAGACCCTACAATATTAGACAGAAAACCCCAACAGTCAGTCGACCCCCTATGAGCAAGCACTTGGCAACAGTGGGAAGGAAAAACTCCCTTTTAACAGGAAGAAACCTCCGGCAGAACCAGGCTCAGGGAGGGGCAGCCATCTGCCACGACCGGTATGGGATGAGGGGAAATAGAAGAGAGCAGAGGGAGACAGGACAAAAAGGCACACCTATGGGACAAAAAGGCACACCTATTGGCTACAATGAAAGCTATCAGAGAAACCAAGAGACAAGGTTAGAACTAGCCCCCATATATGTTACGGTCCCTAAATGGCTAAAAGGAACATATGAGTTGCCACCATGCTGCTGCAGTTTAACAAACTTTTAATAATGTAAACTTATTTACTTACAAAGAACAAAACTGAAAACAAGACTGCTGGTAACTCCCAACTCAACTCATAATTAATAAACAAAAACTGCAAAAGCAGAGTTAAGAATCTGTTAATGTTGGCCAAGTAAAACCCCTGATGAGACATGCCCGTGCGCACAGCTGCTGAGTCTGCTGAGTCCAAGGCTTGGCCAGATCGTTCTGTCATGATTAACAGGAGCGAGGACTCAAATGCACTCAGACACTGGTGGCACTTTACAGATTTTATTTACAGATAACATTGAAACAGAGAACTTTTAGATAGAACTAATGAATGAATGAATGAATGAATAAATAAATAAATAGAAATAATGAACTCAGGTAAGTGCAGCTCAACAGGAACAGGATAGGGGATTCTTTATGCAGGAGAGGGAGACAGGAGTTAGGAGGTAAGTTTACGAAGATCCAGGTAAGTTACGAAATGTAACTTGGACACTTCTTGCATACCATCTAGTCAAGATGCTCCCACTACAGCTCAAGTGGGTTAAGATCCTCAACCCTGAAACAGACACCAGTTTTCATTTTCTCCGAGTTTGATTAAGATCTGTGGTGCTGATGAATGGAAATCTAGTCCTGTTGTTCTGCCATCGCTCATTTTCCTTTATTGAACCAGGTGTAAGTCTCAGTTTGAAAGAAAGAAAAAAAAAAAAACCTCTCCCACAAAAGACGTGGTCAAGAATGCAGACCCTACAGTATAGCTCTGCATAGCTTCTGTCACGAAGTTGCAGGAAAAGGCACCCAGACACAGACCACTGAGACATACTTGATTTAACAAAAGCTGTAGTGGCTGGTGCAAAATACAAAAAT
Source organism: Paratilapia polleni (assembly GCA_015106735.1). Lineage (NCBI taxonomy): Eukaryota > Metazoa > Chordata > Actinopteri > Cichliformes > Cichlidae > Paratilapia > Paratilapia polleni. The sequence continues at coordinate 23,161 of VUQI01002187.1, read as the reverse complement.
ACAAAAGTCAAAGAGGGAGAAATAAACAGGATCAGAACAGAAGTAAACAAGATCCAAAATGCTGATGGGGAACGCACAAGAAGGGTGCAGGCAGGTACATAAAATGACAAGGCACAAAAACTAACTGAGGCAGCAGTACAAAGAAACATAATCAAAACCATGAGAGTCCTTACTATAATTACAGAAATAAAGAAAACCAGAAAGCTGTAAACTAAGAACTCCCAGCAACAAAACTCACAGGTCATGACAGCTTCATACCAGCTGAGGGAAACGAGGTATCATTTTTCTAATAACAAATGGGTGAATTACTTTTTTAAGATTGTATTTACATAACTTTAAGCAATTCCTTGAACTTGCATTAAACCTACTCTCTGCCTCCCAGACCAGATTGCTCTACCAGACTTTTATTTTGGTGCAATGGAGAATTGGGGTTTGGTGACCTACAAGGAAACCAACCTTCTTTATGACCCTGCAACCTCCTCTAACAGGAATAAAGAGATGACTGTTACCATTATTGCTCATGAATTAGCACACATGGTGAGCTTTTTGCCATTTATACTTATTTGTTCCTTGATTAGTCAGCACATTAACTGATGTCATGTCTGGTCTACAGTGGTTTGGTAACCTGGTGACGCTGCGCTGGTGGAATGAAGTCTGGCTCAATGAGGGCTTTGCTTCATATGTGGCTTACCTGGGAGCAGACCATGCTGAGCCTACATGGAACATCGTGAGAACACACTTTTACATTTAGACTTTGAACCTTATATCCATTGTGGTCGTGGTATGAAGTCATCTTAATACATTCCTGTTTGTCTGTTTGCTCCAGAAAGACCTGATAGTACTTGATGACGTTCATAGTGTGTTTGCAGTTGATGCTTTGATCTCCTCTCATCCTCTGTCCTCTGAAGAAGACAGTATTATCCTACCTGACCAGATCACTGAGCAATTTGATGTCATCTCATACAGCAAGGTACAGAGGCTGGAGCTGCTTACAGTATGAATACTTATAAGTTGCTAATCATTCTTAAGTAATAAGATGAGGATTCATGTGTGCAAACATGCCCAATATGCCTTTATCTAGCCTATTAGTTAGTTTAATAACATTAGTTTATATTGGTTTCTTTTAGCTGTACCTCATTTAGTATCCTGAGAGTTTTAACCCTTTCACTGTTACTACAGTCCAGAGATTGTATCAATACCATCAATATCACTGGGCAACAATAATGTGCAGGTCATCATTAGTGGATGATCAGAAGCAGGTAAAAAGTTTATTTTACACTGTGAAAACTAACACACTGAGCAAAAGGATAAATGATGAATGAATACAGATACCAAATGTCCCCGAAGTTACTGACGATATTGGTCTGACCAATTGGGAATGGTACCAAATTAAGATAAATGTACCCATCCTGGATAACTGGTATTTTTCACTGCACCATACTATATATTGTGGTAATTTTGTGTTGCTCATTACTGTCCTTGTAAACTGAGTAATTGATAGATCAAACACAGCCTTTGCCTCCTCAGGGTGCAGCAGTGTTGAGGATGCTCTCAGACTTTCTCTCAGAGCCAGTCTTCGTGCAAGGACTCAGTGTATGTTTGCATGTATTTTTGTTGGCATATTTACTGTACATTTTGGTGAGGTGATAAAATAAGTTGGTCAGATGAATCACTGTATCAGGGAATTAAGAATTTTGGTGAGATGTGCTTTGATTGTTTTTCTTTTGTCTGCAGACATACCTCAATCATTTTGCATACAGTAATGCAGTAGGGAATGACTTGTGGCAACATCTGGAAAGGGTAAGATGAAAATTTTTTATATCTATTTCCAAAAGTGGTATATGAATTAGAAATTTAGTTGCAATTGCAACACATGATCATTTGGTATAACCTTTTAAAAAAACACAATTACTCACTTAATTACTGTAGGTGTGATAAATTTTATTTTGATGTGTTGGAGCTAGTAATGATTGTGCAAGATTTTTTAAAAACACACTACATCATCTGCATGTAGTGCCATATGACTCATTCACATTACTCAGTGAATTTTCTGCCAAATAAATGGTGACTTCTGCAAAGGCTAGAGGTTCCATGAAACAACACGGTACAAATAAAAAGGATTTTCAAGAAAGTCATCTTTGCCCCACACTCATTTGTTGAGTTTGTGTCAAGTTCTTGATTTGAATCTGAGTTATTCAATCCATTTTTCAGCCTGACTGCTGGATTTCACTACTCTATTTGATGTGTTACATAATAGGAATGATATTACATAAATGGTATTGCTGAAAACTCTACTAAACTAAAAAAAATAGGACTTTAGTATCTGTTTAAATAGATTCTCTTTGGTACTTTTTGTTTTTTTCTACAGGCAATGAAAGACAACAATGTTTCGCTTCCTCGTCCAGTTAATCACATCATGAATCCCTGGGTGCTTCAGATGGGCTTCCCTGTGGTTACCATAGATACAGCCAAAGGGAGAGTATCCCAAAAGCACTTTCTGCTGGATGCAGAGTCTAACGTTACAGTCAAATCACCTTACAAGTATGCAGCACTACAGCTTTTGACATGCATATATGTTTTGACCCTCACTCAGTGTGGTAGTATTGAGAAATATTTGTCTTGTCACTTTCTTCTCTGTGCTTCCCACAGACTTTATATAACAGATTCAATTCAACTTAATTAAATGCAGCTCAGTTTTGTTTATATAGTGCCAGTTTACAACAACAGTCATCTCAAAATGCTTTGTATAGCAATATAAACCAATCAGGCATAACATTATGACCACTAACAGGTCAAGTGAAAAACACTGATTATCTCTTTATCATGGCACCTGTTAGTGGGTGGGATATGTTAGGGAGCAAGTGAACATTTTGTCCTCAAAGTTTATGTGTTAGAAGCAGGAAAAATGGGCAAGCATTGAGCAAGTTTGACAAGGGCCAAATTGTTGGCTAGACTGGGTCAGAGCATCTCCAAAACTGCAGCTCTTGTGGGGTGTTCCCAGTCTGCAGTGGTCAGTATCTATCAAAAGTGGTCCAAGGAAGGAACAGTGGCGACCCACCGACAGGGTCATGGCTCACTGATGCACGTGGGGAGTGAAGGCTGGGCCATGTGGTCTGACAGACGAGCTACTGTAGCTCAAACTGCTGAAGAAGTTAATGCTGGTTCTGATAGAAAGGTGTCAGAATACACAGTGCATCGCAGTTTGTTGTGTATGGTCAGCGAAAGGGGGACATAATGTTATGCCTGATCGGTGTATATGATTTCTTAGTTTTCAGATGAAAGCAGCAGTTTTATAATAAAAGCTCTTGTGGAACCCACTCTGTGCTACCTGCTCAGCAGTAACTGGCAAAGTTAATGACCAGCAATGAGATCAGTGGAGGATTCAGCAGGTAAATAGTTAAATATTTTTTATAGCTCTCTGTCCAGTGGGTGTTTAATAATGGTTTGCAAACATGCAATTCATATCAGAGTTATAAATACAATTGTTCCCCTGGCCTAAAGTGGACATCAGTAAAAAAAACAAGAAGAAAGAAATCCCATACAGACATAGTGTGTATATAAAAGATGGACATAGCCACCATGATGTCACCTGTTGGTTTGTGAATTCTTGTTCTGAAGTCTTAAGTTGAGCATTTTGCCATCTTGTTTTTTGAAATACATGGCACGCGAAAGGTGAATCTGATTGAGAAACTGAGGATATATGGTGCCACTTGTCAATCGCAAGGTAGCCATGCCCTAAAACCCACCTGTACTTGAAATGTGACAATAACTTACAAAATGGACATCATGTTGTCTTATATAAGGCTTGAAACTAAAGATTGAGAGCATAAAATAATTAGAGAAGTCTTTACTAACATTTTATCCAGCTCCCCAGCTCAAAACCTGCGCTAATGCCTGATGAACCTCTTGTTTATGTGTGAAGACTGTGGTGCGTGATGGTGATTAAATTACAGCAGTTATCTGTATCATCGTCGCAGCTGGGGACACATATTCATCACAAGATTAAATCAATTGGAATACAAACTGATCTAACTGTGGAGAGATCAGTCTGCTGTGCTGTCACACACTGAGAATCAGATGCTGCGAGATAAAAAGCATAAAATGAACTGATTTATTTGTGTAATAAACTGGGACATATTGACAGCTGAATGCATCAAGTCAGATTTAATTTTCAGTGACTGTTTAAATGTTTAAATATCTGAAAAATAACAGAAAGAGCAGAAATACTGTAGAACAATTAGAGTATATACTTTTTTTCTGTATTGCTCTTTTTCAGCTGTACGTGCTTTTTATGTGGAAATACTGCATTAAGGGGTAGCTGCTTTCTTTTAACTGCAGTTTTGTGCTTGTCACTTGAGTATTAAATGATCAAATAAACTACCTCTGCAGTGGCAAATGTAGAATTTTGATTCACTCATGTGTGGAAGTAATATCTCCCACCTCAACTTAGAAGTTATTAATAAACATAAAGTGCTGCCAGTGTTTACTGCAGGCAGGGGGTTTCAGTATTCATCTAACCACACAGTGGAGATTAAGTTTCAAGAGCACACTTGGGCTGCTGGAAGGAGGACTTGGACCAACACACTCAAATGTAAAAGTTTCTAATGAACATACGAAGAAAAAGCTGCAGTTGGCAGCAAAATGTCAAAAGTTCTGTGAGAGTTTCATTGCTTTTGTAATATTATTTGGAAATCAAGCAAAGCAGTGTATTTGTAAAGGTGTAGAACAACGCTGTCTCTGAATCACAGAACTCCCAGGCAAACATATCCTGCAGTATATTCAATTTAAAACTTTTCCATTTGCAGAATGGGAGTGCAAACACCAAGTAAGAGCTCCAGAGGCACAAGAGAGGAGCTGTAAAGAGAGAGAAACAACAACGAGAAAAAGTCCATGATTGCCTGGCTTTTCTGTGCTTCGTTGATGGGATATAGAAGGTAGTGGTAGTGCAGCACATATTTCAATTAACACGATTTGCTTTTGGCTGCTCCCTGAGGAAGTGGGGATTTCAGATTTTGCAATTTCACACGTTACCTGTTTAAAAAAGAAATTCATGAAATCTCATTTCCTAATCTAATTTCCCCACCGATTCTTATCTTGCTGGCAATAAGAAAAGATTAAATGGAGCCAAAACAGATATGCTGAAATGAGGTAGAAAACCAGGAGATTGGATTTTCTCTTAGAGTTCCACAAATTACTTTAAATCTGCAATCCTTTGGTAGATTTAATGTGGCAAATAGTTTACAACAGAACCAGGTAGGAAATCACATCGTACAATTGTCTAAACAAAAATAAAAGTAAAAAAATTATAGAAATGTACAGTGTATTCCATTCTATTTTAAAGCTTTACTTACTTATTAATTAGCAAATTTGAAAGCATAAATCCACTAATACATTATACAGTATTATTATACAGGAAATAAAGCAACAGAAGTATGTAAGGAATTGAAATCAGTGAGTGAAGTGATATACACATTAATCCAATTATATCATCTCTTTATATCTGAAAATGGCCTTTCTGAATAAGTACTTTAGGTACCTTAAGTATATTTGGATTTATGATACCAGGCAGCAGAAAAAAGCAAAACCCTCCAAATTTAAATTATTGAACTGATTCTCAGAATAATATTCAGAATTGTTTTTTGTAATTTTAATAGAAATTTGCATCAAAATCGATATCATTTCCAAACGAAATAATTTCTATTCAGGCAAACCTAAATAGTTAACTCCTTACATTCTGTCTTATTGCAGCTGTCCTCAACAAAGGGGTTTTCATTTTCAGGAAAGTCATCACATTCAGTTTCTTCAGGACATAAATAAAGAAACACAGAAATGTCCATAGCTGGCATATGCAATCCAAAGCTCCCCTGCGTGATATAATCAAAAAATAATTTGGTTGGGTATATTATTTATTGATGAGTACTTCCACAACATGCTGCATCCCAACCCAAGCCATAAACCATGCTACTTATATTGTTCCAGATCTCTCAGATTTCTCATCACAACTACCCCTTGCTCAGGTGAGCATTTAACCTCATGAAAACCTTTCTCTTCCTTGTCCATGTGGCTTGAATTTTTTTTTTTTTTTCCTGAGGATACGACTGTTTCTGGCAATTTCAGCATTTTTCTTTGTCAGGTGTTTGTTGACATACATCCCAGTGCCCTTAAGATTTTTTGATTGCCATCACTTCAGTCTTATACTTTTGATCTGCAAACTCAATAACAATTGCAGGCTTGGTTTTGTTATCCTTGTGTGGCAGGGTGTAACAGGTAGATATTTGCTGTTTCTCTAAGCAAATGTTCTTACTGTTCAGGAACTGAACAACTTGTTCCTCTAGAGTATATATAACTCCTCAGATGGTGCATCCTCACCTTGTTGATCATCGGCTGCAGCCCTGGCATAGCTGGCATAGCTGCGATGTAGAATGGGAATATTGTTCCACCTCATCAGTCCTTTGTTCCGGCAATTCGATCCTCTGGTCCCTTTGCTTAACTGTGGCTTTCAGCTCACAGACCTCCCCCATTAGGCCCATGAGGTTAACTTGCTGCTTTACCACTTTGCTGATTTCCTTAGACAAAAACTTGAGAGATTTTTTTAAATTTCTTTTTTAATCTCTTCTAATTCCTCTGCGAGCTTCTTGGTTGTACTTGTACTGACATTTAGTTTTTTCCAGTCAGTTACAAAAGAAAACAAACAATCAAAAAATATCTAGAAATATTCTGAGTAGGTTTATGAGAGAATTACTCTATTGTCAGTTACCATATGCTTTTTTCCTCCCAGAAACACTAAATGATGAAAATATTGAAAAGTATGGAATTACAACATCACCATACCTTCAGCAATGTTTAAATTTTAAATGGATGGCTCTAAAATTTGGTGATTTAGAAGGGGATTGAAACCACCTGAACTCAAAGATTAACAGGTGTGGCCCAATACTTTTGTCCATATAGTGTACCTCCAAAGGTTGTCTGGCCTCAGCTTTAGAGACAGGGTAAAGAGCTTCTTCATTCGGGAGCAGTTCAGAGTGGAGCCTCTACTCTTCCACACTAAAAGGTCGTTCGGGCATCTGACTAGGATGCCTCCTGGATGCCTCCTAGGTGAGGTTTTTCATGCATGCTCTATTGAGAGGAGATCCAGGACATGCTGAAGAGATTATGTTTCTCAGCTGGCTTGGGAACTCTTTGGTGGCCCCCCCAGAAGGTGGTGGCTGGGGAGGGTGGTGGTCTGCATTTCTGCTGCTGCCTGGGACCTGCCTTTACATAAGTTGCAAATGGATGAATGGACTGATGATAGTCTTGCCCTTTTTGGTGAAAAATATCATATTTATTATTTATATTTATTACTAAGTGCAGATATATGTTATATCAAAATATGACTATTATATTTCAACTAGTCGGTGAGTTATGAAGGAAAACATAAAAATGTTACAAACTGCCCATAATATACTGGGACATATTAACTCTACAGGTCCCAAGTGATTTCCAACAGTTTCTGCTCTGCACCAGCTACTAGCTGCTCATTGTTGATCTGAATTGCTCAGGGCGCTGAATCACTTCAATGAAAGCAGGGACCTAGCATGCCACTTTGTCTTTTCTCCTTGGATGCCTCCATCAGTTTTGCCTCTTCCTTCCTGCATGACCTGCCAGGCCAGTAATGAGTTTGTTATTAAAAGACCAGTTGCCTTTTTTATGTGCAGTCTTGCTGCACACCAGGACATTCATGAGCCCAGAGACAGCAACCTGCTGCCTCTGCAGAGCTGCAGGAGAGTAAGAGCTCGGCCTCACACAGCGGCAGAAAATAATCTGTTCCACAAAGCTAGAATGTCATCACATTTTAGGAGAAAGCAGCTTAAATGTCTTGTATGATTAGCTGGCTACTGCTGTGTTTTCCCTCCCCCTTTTCCTTTTTCATGTACATGTATATTATTTCCATAGGGTTTCTGATTTTTATTCCCACACATGCAGCATATAGACATCATAAAGAACTCCAGATGCCAAAACACTGGAAGTGAAAGCCACCAAAACATGTACATCTGTAAGATGCTTAACTCCCACACAGCACCTGTGGCTTTAGTCTGTGACTCAGCCAATCTGCTAGTTCAGTTTCTCTGACAAACATCTCCTGTGTAAGGAGATGTAAAGGTATGTTTGCCTCTCACACACACACACACACACACACACACACACACACACACACACACATATGTTCAACACAGAGAGTGTGGTAAACCTTCTCTTTGACTTAATCCTGATTCGTCTGTCTTCCTCTGCATATGAGAGATATGTGGCTTGCCTTTGTTAAACCACTGTCCTCTGGCTGGAAGAGAAAAACAGATTTATTCTTTACTGCCTGAAAGTACAAAACAAAACATACAAAACACACAAAGCACAAAGAGCCTGAAGCATCAGTCTGGCTGCTTTTATCATGAAAAGGCTGCTGCTGGACTACAAACTGACTGCAGATACACTTATTATTATGGATGACAACAATGACAAAGAACAACTTATTTGAGTCTTATTTGCTTTCAGTTTTCAAAGGGTGCACTGGATTTCTGAGTACAAGACTCATCATTGTCTTTGTCTGCAGAACTTGAAATAATCAAATTAATTCAAAATCAGTTTCAGGTCATGTGTTATGCCCTTGCTCGTTGCTATGTCACCCCAGAAAATTCCTTTGATTTACCCCAGAAAGGGCTGAAAATCATATTTGAACACTGTCTCCCTCTATCATTGACAAGTGGTGCTAATGCTAAGCTAGTGACCACTGGTTACATTAAAAAACAATCAAACAAAAAAAAAAAAAAACCCTTTAAGTCCAGAACTTAAGGTTGAGCTTACCATTCTGAAATATCCTGTTAAAGTTTTAAGCATGCAACACAAGGCACTTCACAGTCACTTAGGATTGTAGGATTGGCTCCCTTGTTCTGTGACCTCAGTAAGCGTTTCCCTGATGAATTTGCACTCAATCACTAGTTTCCAGCTTTACTGAATACAACAAGGTAATTTGGCAAAATGACTTAGGCCTCTGCCACCAATTCTGCTCCTATAATATCTTTTTTCAGTCTTTAAAACTGGAAAAACTTCACTACATATTGATGGACACAAATCAGTCGATAGTTCATGTTAAAGTAAATGAAAAAAGAAGGAAGATTCATGTTGAGGTACACAAATAAAAAGATTTAAATACATTTTTTGAGTATTTCACAAACAGCCGTGCAACTGTCCCAAAAGTTGCAGTTTCTCTAGGTGCCACTTAAGGCTGGCTCGAAAAATGAGTCAATTCTTACAGTCTCTCGTGATAATGCCCAATTTTACAGCATGATAAAGCATGTTTACAACTTGGTACAAAAATGTTTTAAACCTCTGTGGATAGCTTCCCCCTTCATAACAACTGTGCAGTAGGTGATTTTTTTATTTTAATTTTATTTATTTTTTTATTTAATTTTTTATTTATAATTCATCCATTTGGGATACTTGTAAAGTGTCTTGATGCATGCTCAATCAATCCAGCTGAGACTGAGGAAGTCACTCGGATGAGTGACGAAATGTTTCTCCCATAGAAAACGCTGCGTCCAGATGAACAGAATCAACCTTCCAGGATACTTGTAAAGCTTAAGTTAGGGGCATGTTGCTTGTTGACAGGCATACTGACAGAGGTAGCTGTAGCTGATATCTGACTGGAGTTACTGTACTGGATTTCTGCATTATGTTGGTGCTCTTGATACCTTTGGGAGCATTTTTAATGAAACTGTCTCACAAACAGTATGACTTGCTCTTTGGTAAAGCCCATCTGAAGAAGTCTGTGCTTCAGATTTGGTGAGTGAAATTCCAGCATTTTATTAGTGTGTTACTTAGCCCTACTTAGCAGATATGTGTGTTTGTGTACATTTTATAGATGCAGCTTGCTAGTAGAGCTTGCTAGCCTTAGCTGATAACTTAGCACTCCAGATTCTTGTCTAAATATGGTAACTTCTGGCTCCAAAAAATAATGGACACAGCAGTGGCCAAAATGCTAATAGTAAAGCTTCAAAATGCAGAATCCAAAACCAATGGGTGATGTCATGGTGGCTACAGTATGGCCATCTTATATTTACAGTTTATGGTTTTCTGGTATAGTTCATGTTAGAAAATAGTGAAATAGGTTTAGTTTTCACAACTTCTGGCAGGACTCCATTACAATGTCAATAAAATAGTCTGTATTAAAACTCCAAAACTGCCTCTTTATTTTTGGAAGTCTTGATACAAACTCTGATTTGTGTTGTATAGGACAACATCAGCTTTTCCTCTGTTGTCCCCCTCACACTTAGAGGGATGCTTCGCTGCAGGTAGCAGCGCTGTGACAAACAGTTTAATGGGTGCAAGCCAGTAATGGATAATGAATAATTTTGAAGGGTTTTGTACTTTTTGGCCCACAGCATCATGCGATAAATATGTAGGTTGTAAAACAGTGCCAGAATCACTGCAGAGCCTATAGCGATGTCATCTGAAATCTTCAGCTGAAGCCTTTATTCACAGTAAACATGCAGTGCAAGCAAATCTGCATTATTAGCATTCTAATTGGCTGGAGGTGACCTCCAGCCGGTCTGAGTAGGTAGGAAAGTCGAAGGAAAGAATCAGCTGGAGAACAGAGGCAATGGAAAAGACTGAAATTCATAGCACTTTTCATAGCACTTAGTCTTACTGAATGCAACACTAAAAGCAACATTCAGATTTTCATATAACATTTCATCCTTTGCTCTTAAGAACCTTTTTACTGTGAGGTAACAGAAAGATGAATTTAGATATATTTAAAAAACTTTTCATGAATTAAGTGGCATTATAAACTCACGACCACTTTGTCTGATTAGAAATTTGCATTAACAAGCAGTTGAACAGGTGTACCTAACAAACACATAGCAGGAAGTCAATGCATTTAGGCATGTAGGCATGGTCAAGAAAACCTGCTGAAGTTTAAACCGAGCATCAGAATGGGAAAGAAAGGTGATTTCAGTGACTTTGAATGCTGCATGGTTGTCGGTGCCAGACAGGCTGATCTGAGTATTTCAGAAACTGCTGATCTATTTTCCCACACAACCATCTCTAGGGTTTACAGAGAATGGTCCAAAAAAAGAGAAAATATGCAGTGAGCAGCAGTTCTCTGGGCAAAAATGCCTTGTTGATGCCAGAGATCAGAGGAGAATGGCCAGACTGCCTCGAGCTGATAGGAAGGCAACAGTAATTCAAATAACCACTCATTACAATCAAGGTATGCAGAAGAGCATCTCTGAACACACAACACGTTCAATCTTGAAGCAGATGGGCTACAGCAGCAGAAGACCACTCCAGGTGCCACTCCTGTCAGCTAAGAACAGGAAATTGAGGCTATAATTCATATGGGCCAAAAATGAACAATAGAAGATTGGAAAAACGTTGACTGGTGTGATGAGTCTTGATTTCTGCTGTGATATTTAGATGGTAGGGTCAGAGTACTCAATTGACCTCCACAGTCACCAGATCTCAATCCAATAGAGCACCTTTGGCATATCATGGAACAGGAGATTCACATCATGGATGTGCAGCCAACAAATGTGCAGCAACTGCATGATGCTTTCATGTCAATATGAACCAAAATCTCAGAGGAATGTTTCCTGCACCTTGTTAAATCTATGCCACGAAGAATTAAAGCAATTCTGAAGGCGAATGGAGGTCCAACACGGTACTAGCAAGGTGTACAAGCAAGCAGTTTATTACTGTATAATGATTATAGTAATGTAAATATAAACAGTTAGATCTGACTTCATGTAACTGTTATTTTACAGTGTACCCAGTTTAATCTACAACTACAGCTTCTTACTGTAAAAAATTACAGTAATGGGCTGTATAAAATATAAGCTTTACAGGATAATGTTATTAGCTCTTTTTTGCCATTATATTCTTATTTTAGCATTCCTAATGAAGTGTCCAGTGAGTGTTTGAAAACTGTACAACTGAGAATTGTAATTTCTAACATAACATCACGGAAACAGGAGGAGACTATTTTCAGCTGTGGATTAATCCTCGTGGTGTTCTGGCAAGAATGGGACCAGTTAATTTATTTTTCCTTAGAGACAAAGCTGTCAAACATTTTGTAACTGTTGTACTCGTTTCCATGTAGCTTGAGTTCAGCCTGCAAAGTGCAACTGTTTCATGTAGCTTTACGTAAATAAATGATATCAGTATTAAAAAAGTATTAGATCAGACCCAAAGTAAAGGACTGGCATTTAAAAAATGATCAGGACATCCCTATTTCACTGGAGGTGAGGTTGTAAACAGATTTTTCAGTCCTGTGGCTGCTCAAAAGAAAAGCAGGTCATCTTCTTACACATACACAGTGACATTGTTAACAATAAGCAGAGGGCAAAGTGTGTATATGTGTCCACGTGTTCACAGTGCATGCATTCTTGTTAGTGTGTGTGTGTGTGTGTGTGTGTGTGTGTGTAGCTGTTTGTCGCCATGCAAAGAGAGGAGGGCGTCATGTTTACACAATCTGACAAGCAAATCTATGACCGAGGAAAAAAAAATGCTCAGCCACTGGAGTAGAAGTCTGCAGCCTCGGAATTCAAAAAGATAAGTCTTCTATAAAACGCATCACAGATATGACATATCTGGGTCTCCACCAGCGTGGAAAAATTGTCTCAAGCTCGTACAAGTGAAGTCACAACAACTCGCTGTCGTATTTCTGCTCCATGCCGCCGTCAGTGAGTCACTTGTGTTCAGGATTTCAGGTTTAAATTAGTCAAGCTGCTCCTGCTGTGCTGGATGTTTCACAAACGCACATTAGGGCTATTTCTCAACTTTCACTGTTACTTTAAGCAACATACAGTGCACAGCTGTTTCTCCTACAAGCATCAAAAACTTTGACAAGTAATTTTTTTCTTTAGCGTCCTCTAGTAAAGTGTACATTTAAAAGCTCTCCGAGTTTAAAAATGCCAAACATACACACATGCGAACAAGCATGTGTGTTAAGTGCATCCTGCACCATGTGCTGCTGGAATAACTGCACCAGGATATGTGCGCACGTGCTGAGGATGTCCTCACAAGAATAGAAAGACCAAACAAGTGGTGACATATTTGGGTTACTCTGGGGTTTGGATTTGTGCTCAAACTCAGAGCTGGAAACATGATTTACAGGCCAATTTTAACCTCATTTTGGACACCACTCACTTTCAAACAGTCACACTGTATGGAGGATGTCTCACTCTGATTAGGCATCTGACATGTGGAGCAATTTACTTTTTTCTTGTAAGACTCTTGTTACAAAACATAATTCTGTAGTTTGGTTTTTGAGAACTGTTTTGAAAGTCAAACCACTAATTTGGCTTTTAAAATGACTTTTCATGTTAACCACTTATATCGCACAACAAAAAAGCCTTTCCACACACAACTAAAATTCATATATAACCCTTCCTGAGCAACCTTAAAACAAGGTTCTCATATCACATATGGAAAATAAGCCGTAAAAACTTTACACTTTAACTTTTAAACTTTTAGACATACATATTGCCTTCAATTGTAAAAAATACATTTAAAAATGTAAAGTATCTTATAAGACCCATATGTCTCATGAAAGCTGCCACTCTTGCATTTTTCGTGTACAAAAATATAAGAATTTATGTACGAGTCAAATAAACCTTTTAATGTATGTTGTTATAAGGGAAGTGCGTTGATACTAATGTTCCCCATATATGCTCCATATAACATTTACAATTTTTACCTACATCTTTAAATGACTTACCTTCATGTATTGCAGCATTGTCGCCTCAGCACTTGTACCAATTTAGATACTCCAACATCTTATTTGGTCCTCTCATGTCATTATTTCAATGTAATTCTATTTCAAGATATTATTTTGGTATATTCTTGGTTTCTTTTTTGTTATTATTGTTATTTTATATTTGTATTTACATATGTTTGGTAAGGCTTTTCCATATATTACACTTTTCTGCCAAAGGTATTGTATGTGGTTTTCATTTCCTAATTAATTAATAAATTAATAAATTAAGAAATTCCTAACTAATTTATAAATTCTCAAATGATAAAAATTTATTCTTACACAAATTTACTGGTGATTTTGTATCTGGTTTGGCTATCATATATGTTGCTTTTCAGACAAATGTCAACATGTAGTAAAACTGATCTATGTCTTTTCCACATGGGATAACTTAAGTTATTCTAAGAATTGGTACTGTGTTTTATATGTATTTTACAAGCATTGTTTTGGATAAAGGTCATTAAAGAGAACAAAACCACAACAGCATCAGAGATGTAATCAGGGTTATAAAAAATACTCAGGTTTGGGTACTACCACAGAAAGAAATTTAACATGCTAGAATAAAATCCTTGATTCAGCTAAATTAACAGAATAACTGTTTCCCATCACTGTGGTCATCTGAAAGCCATGCATCTCTAAAATGTTAGCTCTTCACGAGCTAAAACTAAAAGTCAGTTTGGCTTTGTACTTTTTAAAGGTACAGTAACAACAAATTGATGCATTCTCATAAACTTAGAATTAAAAATACATAGGAGCAGTGGGCTGGTTCGTGGAAGCCCAGCCATCTTGAATACAGTGGCCGAGGTGGACATTAATCCCACTTTCCCTCTGATAAACAGTTCAATTATATTCTCACATCATACGAGAGTTTATTCGCTAAGTGTCTGAGTCCAACAATATTAGATCCACTTCAAAGGAAGTTTCACTAACACTGCTAACAGCGGCTAAAACAGCAGCACTTACCGACAGAAAAGTTAAAGGATATCGTCAACAACTCCCCTCAGTATCGCTGTCATCGGTCAGAAGTGAGCTTCACTGACTCATTGACCCGCATCGGACTCCTGTCACAGTAATTACTAAATAGACGTGGACGCTTCTCACCCAGCATACTGACAGCTGAGGTAAACAGCGGATTGACAGCCTACACTCACTACAGATGAACAGCAGCCAGAGTTTTTGAGGTGACTCAGGGATAAAAACATAAAATACTGCAAAATATTTAATTGACACATATCAGTTTTTTATCCCTGATTTATTGCTAAGTGTTGATATTATTCAAATGTGTTAAAATATAGTGTGAACAAAAACGTTTTTATACACAAACAGTAGTAGAAGCACGCCGGGGGTACAGTCTGAATTTAATGTTTGTGTTCTCTCTTGGCTGACTGAAACGTGCTTGTCCTACAGCAGCCACCGTAGCTAAGATTACACACTTGAATTGGGAGGGGTAAGAAAAGAGAATTCAGTTGATTTACGCACTGTAACTTTAAACGAAGATATCCAGTTGATTTTTAAACATTGCTTATTTAGCTTAAGAAACACGTAATTTATCAACTCATAAACATCTGGAGATACATGGGTTTCACTAGGCATTCCCAAATGGAAAAAAGAAATACCAGTGTTTATGTTTTTATGTATAGTATGACTTAGAAGACTGATACATCTCATAGTTTAACTTTTTTCATTCAAAATGTCTACAGATCGAGGCAGGAAATTCTTACAAGTGATATTTATATTTCATTCCACGAGTTGACTTGCTAGGTCTAATTTTAGAAGGAAAGTGTGTCATTGGTCTTAAAGTTGTCAAAAATTTAAACACTGTCTAAATAATACTGAGATGGATTAGCAACTAAGGTAAAATGTAAACTCCCATTAAAAGTACCAGGACAAAGCCTCAGTGTCCTCAGTAGGAGCAGTGGCAGTTGACTGAATATATTCTTTTTATGGTCTGTTTGGCAACAGTGCAATGTAAGCAGCACAATAATATTAATTTTATGTTATGTTTATGAGAACATGAGACACCTTTTATCTGCTGACAGACAATCCAGGGCAGTACTGGTCAGTGGTTCAAAACAGTGTCAGGACTTAAATCACTTTAATATATTTTAGTCACTTTTCTTTCAAACTGCTGACGCCAGCTGGGTGGCCTCCTCTCTGCAAACACCAGGGTTGTTTTAATGAATTGGTTGAATGAACTTTGTGGTGTAGATGCGGCAATGAAATGGTGTGATGACACAACTGCTAGACCAGTCTTGATCATGAACAGCCCTGGTACCCAACCATGAACTGGTATTTAGTATTACCTTATGATGATAACTCCAAACACCACAGTAATGGATGGCATGAAAATGGCTACATTAATAAATTCCTGCTCTAAAAAAGGACTAATGTTTCATGGATTCTGTTAATGTTATGTCTTTGTAATTATTTATAAAACCCACAAAAAGTCTAAAACATAATGAATTGATCTTACTAACAAAGAATCCAAAGCTTAATATATGTGCAATAAAAACACAACCCAGTTTTTCATTAAGAACAACAAATGTATTAATAAAAATCCAAGAATTCATATTTAACAATTCAAAGGAAGGAAAAAAATGAGTTATTTTCTTTTTTGTGTGCTGCATGTGTTCTCCTTTGCCTGCATCTCTCTTTCTATGAGTTTGGTCGTGGTCCCTCTTTGAGTTTACTTCCCGTTTCATTTTGAATTATTTTATCTTTGTTTTTACTTTCCTCCTTTGTTCTTTTCCCACCCTTGTTAGTGTCTGATTAGGTTCATCTGTTACTCTTGCTGGCTCTCTTTGTTTATGGATTTGTAATATTTGTCTATTTGATATGTTTTTCCTGCCATGATTGTGAGGTGCTTTTTGTGTGTTTTTAGTTAATAAAGTTAGTTAATAAACTGCCCTTTTGACTCCCTGCAAGTCTGAAGTAGTTTCTATCTGAGCACTTGGTGGCTCCATAGTGTAGTGGTTAACACATTTGGTTAGTATGCAACAAGGTTACTGGTTCAATTCTAGCTGGTGACGCAAATCCTCTTTGGGGTTATGTCAGGAAGGCCATTTAACACATCAGGCCTGCTGTTTTAACACATATCACATCATATTCTGTACAAAAATGTGTTAAACATGTCTGTTGCTTAATCATCTCTCTTAAAACCCACTTTTCCAACATGTCAGCAAGTTTGCCCATCGCCACTCTATCGAGAACCACTTGAAAGGAGCATCTGGCTGCGACTTTGCTTGATATAAGCCTCTGGATAGACTCCCACTGCCTTTCCCTGGCTTTCACAGTGTGTAGGAAGCCAGTGGAAAACACAGAGGAGATAATAACTAACCTGCCAAACCTGGAGCGAGATCAAAGCAGCCAGGCTGACATGAAACCTTCTTAACAACACAGCAGCAGTAAGCAAGGAGGTGGTGAATTTTATGTTATGCAATGTGGTGGCTGACATATTAACGCTCCAAACACACCCAGAGGTTCCCAATGAAATGTTCCCATTTGCCTCGCACTGAACCTGACAACCTTAAAATCCCTCCACAGTGGTAATTCAAACCCATGTCGAAACAAAGACTGAATCCCACATATATCTGCCAACTCTATTATGTTATATTATATCCAAATGGCACGTAGTGCAGCGTGAAGAGAGTTCAGTGTTAATTGATTATTTTATGGTGGTGCTGAGCAATTCCTAAAAGCAATTAAATGCTTTTCAGTTAGTTCTCTGCAGCTGAAGAGTAATTGTGTTTTCTTCACATGCGAGGTATGAGGACAGGAAGCACCTGCAGCATTTTTTAATTGGTCATTTTTCAGGTGCAGTATTAAAGAGACTAATGTGGAAAGATGCTAGTGTCTTGGTGTTTACCTCCCATATGGGGAGGCAACCAGTTCCCAGGATTTGTGACTTCAGTAAACGTTCCGGATGAATTTATGCTTCCAATTTAAGTCTTACTGAATACAACTTGAGGGTGGCATGGTGGAGCAGTGGTTAGCACTCACAGTAAGGAAGTCCTAGGTTTGAATCCAGGCTGGGGCCTTTCTGTCTGGAGCCTCCTCCCACAGTCCAAAGACATGCATGAGGTTAGGTTAACTAGTGATTCTAAGGCTACGCCGGGATTTTTCCGAGTTCATTTTGAAAAATATCTCCAGCCTCATGAAAAGGCAAAAAAAAAAAAAAAACAAATCCAAAACTC
>VUQI01002183.1:6996-35900 GCA_015106735.1 Paratilapia polleni | reverse complement strand
CCCCAAAAAAAAAAAAAAAAAAAAAAAAAAAAGACTGATCATGTTTACTGTATGTATGTTCATATCTTTTTTCTAAAACATGCATGTAACTGTGAAAACAGGTTTTTACACTGGTGTTCAAAGAAAATGCATCATTGTTTAAAAGCGTAATTGTTTGCTAAAAAAAAAAAAGGTTTACTTAAATATTGCATCAGTTAAGACTGACACATGTCAACATCCATCCATTCATCCATTTTATTAACCGCTTATCCAGATTAGGGTCCCTGGGCGCGTGGAGCCTATCCCAGATGACATCACAGGGTGAACACAGAGAAAGACAGAAACACTCAATGTTACATCCACACATACAGCCAACTAGGAGTCACCAGTTAAACTAACATGCATGTCTTTGGATTGTGAGAGGAAGCACCCAGAGGAAACTTACACAGGCACGGCAAGAACATGCAAACTCCACAAAGAAAAGGGTCCAGGCTGACCAGGAGGTTCACAGCAGTAACCTTTCTGCTGTGAAGCAACAGTGCTAATCACTGCACCACCATGCATTATTATTATTTTATTATTATTATTATTTTTATTATTATTTTTAAAAAAAAGAAAGAAAAAAAAACACCATAAAAAATGCAGAGCTTCCCTTTAAATACACTTCAGACACAAAATGAAAACATAAAAATGGATATTAACAGTCAGTTGTAAGTCTGTATAACTGAGGCATTGTTCAGTATTGCAGTGAGGGCAACTGTGGCTCAGGTAGAAGTGCAAATTACCCACTTTTTGCACAATTTGTAGTTCAATCCCTCGACTCCCTCCATATGCATGAATGTGTTGGTGACTGACAAACAAGTACTTTGTATAATCACTAAGATTAAAATGGTACTATACTTAAGAGCATATCAGTTAAATATTTAATAATTTAAATTTCCATGAAACATATAAGAAAACATAATTTGCCATGCACCTTAGTTACTGTTTTCTTGATTTATATTTAATTCTTATAATGTTGTATGAGAAAAAGTACCTGAAAATGAAAAGAAAAAACCTTAATGAGCAAATCATAGTATGAGATATGTAAGTGTTGTGAGACATACAATATATTTTCAAACATAAATAGTGGGTATTGGAATAGGGATTATTTCTTTTCCACATTCTCAATCTTTTTTGAATGAAAAGCATTGATTGAAAGCATCAAGAACTGTGTTTTGCCAAACTGATGTACCTTTTATGCTCACTACACTTGCCATGTCAGACCCGCCTCTAGCCATCGGCACTTATTCTTAACCTGACTCCACTAAGCTGCTGCTCAAATTATTGCTATAATTTGTTGAATACCAACTACTCACATCAGTGTTCAATAAGAACTGAAGTTGTTTTGCAGTATTATCACAGCCATCTGGTTCCAATTAGAAGGCTGCCATTGTTCATATGCCAGTGTCTATAATAGATCCTGACCAAGAAGGCTCAAGAAAAGCTGCAGCAGACACATATTCAGAAGAAGGAGAGGCTGAAAATATTTGCAGTTTTGAAATTAGATGCTTTATGCACACATTTAGCTTGTTTTTCTGGAGAGAATTTTTTGCATGACTGTAAGGACTGTTTTCCAGAAAAATAAGCATGAATTGTTTTGACCATCTGTATTTCTGGTGTGGAAAGTCTCCACAAGCCTGTCTGTATGGGGTGTCATATATGGCTGCAAGTTAGATGAATTCTAAATTGCAAGGCTCTTTACTGTGCTTGATCTCCTCTGTGATTATAGGATTTGTGTGTGGACATGTATATGAGAAATATGCCTCGGTAATCTTTGTCCTCATATGGCATCATCCTGAGGTTGTTTTTAAGCCAATGGGGCCTGCTGAGTGGGAGAATAACCCAGAGATTGCATCTTGATGCAGGGGATTCCCAGCTCCCAGGCTTCCCAGAATGTATGTAGCACACTGCACAGTGCTGTTCAGTCCTCTCTGCCTCACCATCTTATCTTCCTGACTGGAGAGGGGCTTGATCCCTCTGGCTGCTTGCATCACAGTCCGTGTGTGTGTGTGAATGCTCAGGCACTTGCCGGTCTGTGTGCCTTTGTTGGTGATTGTGGGCAGACAGCTGTCCTAAAAAAAAGTGTATGATTCGTATGTGATAGGAAAAAGTGAAAGAAAGTGTTATGTGCAAGTGCAGTATACCCAGATTTAACCAGGCCTGAAAGTAACATGGGAAAGCAATGATACTGACTGCGCCACCTTGGGAGTTGCACACACAGAATCAAACTTCTTGTAGTAACTAGGAGTCAGTCTTTCGTACACCGTAAAATTCCCTTAGCACAGGCAGATTCACTCAGAAAAGAAAAATAGCGAAGTGTTTTAACCATGAATTAAACATAATTTAATTTAACTCAATAAAAATCCAAAATGCTGATAAAATGCTTAAAAAGCTATAAATATTAATACAATAAATAAAAACATAAATAAATAACAAATGAACAGAAAAAATAAAACCAATATACAGAAAGTATTTTAGTCTAACCGGAGAGGGTCTAATATAGCGTTAAAAATAAGAAGCAAGTAAAACTAAAAAAACTGTGGTAGTACATCATAATACAGCCCATGATATATGGTGTAATTTCCCCAACATTTACCATGTAATTTGTCTGAATTGAGAGTTTACAGGTGAGAAACAAATTACACTGTAAGTATTTTTTATGAGGACAATGTTTCCTCTTGTTACACTGCAAATTCACAGTAATCTTAAGGATGCAGGCTCTATTGTAGAGTAACCTAACCTCCACTTCTTACATTGTAATTACCATTACCAATTACTCATTACCCATTACTTTAAAAAGTTACTTACAAAATAATTTGTGTCCCCTTTCTTTTAATATACCCCGGAGTTACTCACTAGTATAATTTGTTTCGTATTTCATTAAAAAACCTCCAGTTGTTACAAATTTGTTTTATTGTACCTACCAGTAAATATTGAAAATTACAACCTAAATTCAGAAAAATTACATGATACACCATAAAATTACATGAAATTACACCATAAGTTGCAGGTTGTATTTTGAAGTGCTACCATCCAAGACTCAAGTTAAAATCCTCCTTCCTGGAATAAAGCAATTGAAAACACTGTACCAGTAGACCACCTAGTAACTGGGGGTTTCAATAACACCAGGCAGTAGTACAGTAAAATCCAAAAGCACAACGACAGACAGTCACACGGCTTGATATTTTTGGAAATGTAAACAAACAACAACAAAAAATAAATAAATAATACAGGAATGGCCACACATTTCTGTTAAATTTGTGATTTTCAGAATTCATGACCACTTTGTCTTTCTATAGCTCTCTATTGTGCTTTCCCTGTGTGTCATTCACCCTTCTCCCTCCCCTTGGTTTCCACATGTCTCCAGCAAAGACTTTCCTCCATCAAGTCTTCTCCTTATATCAGCATCTCTAACTACCTTCCCTTAGCCTTATCATACAGTATTTCCTCCATCTCCACTTATACTTCACCAATCACCCCTTCCTCACTTGTCAGGGTTTGTAAATGTGTCACCCTTTTGACACACCAGAGCCTGAGCTTGGTGGAGAGGAGAGGAGGGACAGCCCCAGCTTGAATATTTCAAAAGGGAGTGATCCTCAACATGACCCTATCATCTGTAGTCATCCTCTGATCCTCCATTTTACCCTGTCAGACTTTCTTAGTCAGGGGCCTCGATGGCTTTTATTCCCACTGTCTCTCATGGGAATAAGAGATCCCTCACTACTAGAGGTCTTGATCTCAGTTGCTGTGCTTCTGAGTACAGATTTTGAATCAACACGCTACCAGACATGGTGCATAAGGAAACATTACTTTCTCATTCTATAAGGAGAAGAGAGGTTATATGAAAAGCCTTTTGAACTATACTTGAAGGACTGAGCACTGTTCTTTCAAAACGTATTCCCTCGTTTGGTGGTTTGATGATGGTGATGGAGGCCAAATTACTGTGGAGGCCGACGTTGGTCCAAAATCTCCCATAGGTGTTCAGCTATGTTTAAATCTATTACTGTGGAGGGCATAGAATGTGATTCACATCATTCATTCATACTCACCGTACTGTTTAGTGACCTCTCTTGCCCTATGGATGGGAATGTATTCATCCTTAAAGAGACCGTGCCAGTCAGGATAGAAATGTTTTATCACAGGATATAGGTGGTCACTCTGAACAAGTTTGTATTGAGTTGGTGACAAATGGATTTAAACAAAGCCAGAAAATGTCCCTCACACCATAACAGAGCCACTATATAGCCTCAGTGTAAGTGGGGCATTCGGATTTCCCAAGAATTTCTTGCTTTTCCATCATGTTCTGCAGGAATTTAAAATAAGAACAACCCTGCTGCTGTCAGCGTACCTCCAGGCAATAGTCTTTTAATATTACTTTCAACTAAAATAGCTCTTAAGAATATAATTGAACTGTACTACCAGTGTTTTAAAGGAAGCAGGAGTTTTTCTGTTAGAATTTAACAGATCAGACATGACAAAAATATAGTTCACTTGATTAAAGACAGTCTAATGTGAATCTCACAGAAAAACAAGCCCAAATAACCCTAATCACATTTACAAACACTGCTACAAAAATGGGTCAGATTGTGTTGATAAAAAGAGGTGTGATGCCTGGTAATCAGCAAAGAGATTTATAGTAAAAGAGTACAGGCAATTTCCGCTTTGTAATTTTCAAACCAGCATGAGGAACATCTGTGATTAAGTTGCTGGTGCATCACTCGGGGAAAAAAAATGTATGTTTTATAATGTCAAATTGAACATTTTTTAAGGTTAAGTTTTAGGAAGGCATTTAAAAATGCTGGTTATTATACCACTTATGTCTTAGACCTTCAGGCAAGGAATTCCAGCAGAGAGGCCCTGACTCGAATGTGCTTTAAATTTGTTCAGTAAAACCTTTAATGCTAATTGCCAGCTTGTTATTTATTCTTGGAGTCTAGTAGAGTTGCTTTACATAATTCACAGTTCATAATAATCCTTATTTATTTGTGGGCTAGGTGCAGCCCCTCAGTTCATTCACTGTCTGAAACAAACTGTTTTAGCTCCACTATCCTTAAGGGCATCCTTCATTAATGGCAGCTTTCTTCAGATTGGCTGCCCTTTGCAGACTGAAGGTTTGAACAGCTGGTAGGTGGAGCTTCTGTGCTCACCAGTAAACAGAGGACTGTGTCTTAGGTACATTTTTTATTGAACTGTTCTTTGGCACTGTTACTTGGTATTTTACTGAGCAATTAACTCACTAACTAATAAACGTGCTTGCTACATTTAAGAGGGATAGACTGTATTGCACTTCAGAATCAGAATCAGAATCAGAAATACTTTATTAATCCCCTAGGGGAAATTATGTGGTCACAGTTGCTCCATGACAGTAAAGAACAATTTAAGTACCAACTATTACAAAATAGAACAATATATTACAGAATAGCTTCATTCCAAATACCTCTAAGAAATATCACGATATATTACAAATTGAATATAATTTGAATATGAAAATAAAGTTGAAGTTGAAGTTCGCTCTTATAATATTGGCCAAAAAGTTAGACCTCTGTAAAGGCTGTGCAGATATAAGGGTGTACAACTGTTGCAGTGTGTAGTTGTGTTTTAGATGGAGGAATTGTACAGAGAGATAGCCGCAGGCAGGAATGATTTCCAGTGTCGTTCAGTGGTGCATTTAGGTAATCTCAGTCTCTCACTGAACGTGCTCCTGTGACTGACTAGCACGTCATGGAGTGGGTGGAAGGTATTGTCCAGTATTGTCCTGATCCTGGACAACATTCGTCTCTCAATGTTACAGGCCAGCAGCTCAAGGCTACATTAAGTGTTGGTGCTCACATTGTCTTGATGGTAGTGTAGGCGTCTGATGAAATAAAACATGGCATAAAAATGGATGTCTTTAGTTCACTGCTTCAATTTTTTTTTTAATTTAATTGTCCAGCAGGGTTTCACAAATGCAGTACTGCAGGTATAGAGCTGTTTAAATAGATAATCCACTGTTAGCAGAGCAGTGTGTTTGCGAGAACTTGATATCTTCTTGTGATGCTGCCTGTTTACAGCCAAATGCATATCTTCATTTCACAAGAGAGCACTACACGCATTTCACAGCTGGCATATAAATGCTTAAGCACCTCAAATGATCATTACAGACCACATTTTCAGCTTCCACCTGTAAACTCAGCGATTTCCGCACAACAGCTGGAGAAATAATAGCACATCTTTACACTGCTCTTCCTGCATTAGCACACCGTGATAAAGATAACGACGATGATATGAAGACAAATGGGGGATGGAGATAATTAAGATGATGAAGGGCAGGTGTGGGTCGAGCGCTGGACCTTCACAGCTTAGGTGCAAACACGGCTGGTTGCTAGACAACCGTGTCCTCCAGGGGGTCCTTGTAAGGCCTGGCGCTGGGGTGAGACAAGGGGTCAACACAACTCTCCCTTCAAACCCCACAGCACACTAAAAATAGACCTGGGTTTAGTGTGTGTGTGAGATACGGAGAGAGTACAGTGGAGAAAATTAGAGACAAAAACAAAACTACATGGAATAAGTGACATAAACTGTGTGGAGGAAGATGGAGGAGGAAAGTAATATAAGCCAGTGAGCAAAGTCTGACGCATTAGCAGAGCAGTGAGTAAGGCTGCTGTAATACGAGCTTTTCCCTATCTGTCTTCTCCGAGAAAACCTCATCCCCTTCTGCCTTACTTTCCTCATGCATGCACACTCACACTCCTTTTATAAAAATACCCAAGGACAATCCTCACTATTAATAGGAAGTGTTGCCAACTGGCTCTGGAGAAATGGGACCTGCTGTTCAGCTAACTATTTTTGCAGTCCTTTGTAGTCCTGACCCCTTACACATTCAATTACATCTTTAATCATGCAGATTATTAAAGACACTACAACAGGTTTCACCCTTTTTTAATAAAATATTTGCGATAATGTTTAAATAACAGCTCTTTTTCTTTCTATGCTAAAATGACACGTGCATCGTAGCTCCCTCAGAGAATTGTTCCAGGGCGGCAGCGATGGACTCACATCGTATTATTTACTCAGCTCTTCTTTCAGCACTGGGCTCTTTTGGTTCGATCACTAGTGCGGTAATTGAGCTCCACACATACTGCAGGTGATTTATAGGCCTCGGGGTGGACATCCAGTGGTCCTGACCTCAGCTATTCCCCGACTCTGATCGCATGTACAGTAAATAAACTGCAAATCACCAGTGACAAGAACCCACATGTGAGAAAGTTCTGATTTAAGCTGTTGGCTTTCTTTTCTTTTCTTTGAGCTGTATGAGAGCTGTAAGCATTTTTTTCTATGCGACAGAATTTAATAATTTGTATTTAATATTTATATCAGATTCACAGGCATTGTAATCACAACATGACATGCAGACAGACTTAAAATCCATCCCATATAAAGCTGGCTTTTAATGTTTGAGCTGACTCCTTCTAAAAATTAGATGACTGTCTCAAAAAGGTACTTGTTAGCTACACTTATGATATGGCAACGGGTAAAGGCTGAAGCCATATATTTTGCACTGCGTATTCATGTACAGTCATGTAAAAAAGCAAGTTTTACACAGGACTCTATGCAGTCCTGTGTAAAACTAAGTATACACCATGATTCAATAGCTTGTAGAACCACCTTTAGCTGCAATAATTTGAAGTAATCGTTTTCTGTGTGACTTTATCAGTCTGTCACAGCATTCTGGAGGGTCTTCTTTATAACGTAAATTCAGTTCATGAAGGGGCATTCATTTATGCACAGCTCTCTTAAGGTCCAGCTACCACATTTCAATCGGGTTGAGGTCTGGACTTTGACTCTAGAATCCTTTGGTATACAGAGGAGTTCATGGTCAACTCAATGACTGCAAGATGTCCAGGTCTTGTGGCTGCAAAACAAGCCCAAATCATCACTCCTCTAATACCATGCATGAAGACTGATATGAATTGTTTGGTTTTCACTGTCCATTATGGCCAAACATCTCCACTTGGGTCTTGTCTGTCCAAAGGACATTGTTCCAGTAATGTTTAAATGCAGCTTTGCAAACCTAAGCCGTGCTGCCATGTTCTCTTTAGAGAGAAGAGGCTTTCTCCTGGCAACCCTTCCAAACGAGGGTTGTTCAGTCTTTTTCTAATTGTACTGTCATGAAGTTTAACATTTAACACACTAACGGAGGCCTGTAGAGTCTGAGATGTAGCTCTTGGGTTTGTTTGCAGTTGTGACATTGTGTTAACACACACCTGAATGCTCCAGACCAGCAAACTGCCAAAACTTCTGCTTTTATAGACGTGCTCACACTTGCTGATGATTAATCAAATGCATTTGATTAGCAGCACCTGGCCGCTACTTATCCTCTTAATTGCTATGGAAACAGTAAGGGTGTACTTCACTGTATTAAGACCTGTGAAAACTCCTTTTCACATGACTGTATAACAAGTGTGTGAAGTTTTGATTTTTTTTTTTGGCCAAAATGGGCCTCATGAGGTCACAGTAGCCTTGACTTTTAAACATCAAATTCTAATGAGTTCATCCTCGAGTGCACGTGAACGTTTGTGCCAGATGTAATGAAATTCCCTCCAGCTGTTCCTGATAAATGTTTCATTCACAAGAATGGGATGGATGTGAGGTTACAGTGACCTTGACCTTTGATCTTTTGTCATAATTAGTCTATAAATTATTGAGTTATAGCCAAAGCCTGTTTGGTAAGGTCACAGCAACCTTGACATTTGAACACCAAAATCTAATGAGTTCATCCTTTATGCCAAATTTGAAGAACTTTGCGTTGAAGAGGTGAGAGAGAGAGGCTGCATTATTGTTTGGATTTTAAACAGCTTGTTATAATTAAATATTACAAGAAAAAAAACAACAAAAATAATACTGGATTGCTTTCCAGGGATAATTAAAATATTGTGCAACTGATGAATACTTTTGTGTGTGTGTGTGTGCATGCGTGCATCTGTGTACACCAGGAATAGGTCTTGGGTTGGGACAGCACTTAAAGCTTAGCACCATTCCAGCTAAACACCTGTCACACACACACAAATACACACACACTTGTTTCTGCACTCACACTTGCATCTCGGTGCACACACTTGTCTGATGCATACCATCATGCATACAGTCTGTCTGTCTGTCTCTCTGTCTGCCTCACACTCACACTTGAACATACTGTGACATGCTCAGAAAAGCTGACACTTGTGTCTGCAAGGTCACATTTATACCTTCTCTCACACGGCTGTTGTTACACTTGTTTTTTGTTTTGTTTTTTCCTTATTACAGCCATCCATCCTTGCTGCAAACAGCTCCTATCAGACGTTTTTCAGGGCTGTCTCTGTTTGATGGTAAAGGAAGAGCATTTAATGTGCAGTCTGTATATTCTATGATTTTTTTTTTTTTACCAAAAAAAAAAACACACAAAAAAAACACAAAACAGGAGGAATCTTAAAGGTAGTTGTTTTCCCTCTCTTCCTGCAGAAATGAAGAGGCTGAAAAAAAGAGCCTGCCACAGGTGCTCAATAAAAAAACAAGCAAAGAGAGTGTTAAACTCTTTTGTCCTCACTCTCTTTCTCAACTCCTTCACAGCAGACTCCCTCCATCTTGCTCAACTCTCATCCATCACCCTGTCATCGCTGCTGTTTCTCCAACCCTTTTGCACACAGACAGTCTCAGCCTGCCCGCGCTCAGGGCCGTATATGGAGGGGCCATCCTGGCAGGGGAGCCACAGGGTTAAATATACTCTGAAGCTCCAAGAATGCCAAACTGCTCCAACAGGGTGATGCACCGCTGAGCACAGGGGCACACAATGGGCACATGTGCTCATTGTCTCATTAGCATAAGCATTTTCTGTTTGTTGCAGCATGAGGTGAAGTCACAACTCTAAGGTCCATTCAGAAAACCCTTCTCTTCTTCTGATATAAAAATTACAAATTAAGATATAAAATTTAAGTTCTTCATAGTCATAAAATGATTTGTTTTGCACCAATGCATCAATATATTCACTTAAGCTGTATAAAATAACAACCCAAGTAAATGTAAATTCAATGTAAAATATTTGATGTATTGTGTGTAATTGTATAAACATATCCTTCCATTAGAAAACAGTTCTATAGGTTATTCATGTAACCAGCTTATTAGAACTAATAGGTACATTTTGTTGTTAAGCAACTTCTCTGAGAGTGCATGAGTCATGATGGTCCCTGTATGTCATTTTATTTTAAATGCATTGCACCTAAGATTTATAGACAGTATAGTACTGTATGTTACAGATGGAGATTCAGGAATTTTGGACCCTAAGATTTTTTGAACAAAATCATGTTGTAATTAATAGGACATGAAACTAGCAAACTATAAACTCATAGGGAAACTATTTATCAACATCCTAAATCAAGGTAGAAATCAGGTAATTTTCTCATAGACTGCAATATACACTCCCTGGCCAGTTTATTAGGTACACCTTACTAGTACCAGGTTGAACTCCCTTTTGAGAACAGAGCTACCTTAATTCTTCATGGCACAGATTCAACAAGGTGCTGGAAACATTCCTCAGAGATTTTGGCCCATATTGACATGACAGCATCACACAGTTGCTGCAAATTTGTCAGCTGCACATCCATGATGTGAATCTGCCGTTCCACAACATCCTAAAGGTGCTCTATTGCATTGAGATCTGGTGACTGTGGAGGCCATTTGAGTACAGTGAACTTACTGTCATGTTCACGAAACCAGTTTGAGATGATTGCAGCTTTCTGACATGGTGCACTGTTCTACTGGAAGCAGCCATCAGAAGATGCCATCACACCCTACAATACTCAGGTAGGGTGTGGTGTTTAAACCATGCTCAGTTGGTACTAAGGGGCCTAAAGTGTGCCAAGAAAATATCCCCCACACCATTACACCACCAGCTATGAACCATTGATACAAGGCGGGGTGGATCCATGCTTTCATGTTGTTTACACCAAATTCAGACCCTGCCAATTGAATGTCACAGCAGAATTGAAGACGCAACATTTTTCCAGTCTTCTACTGTCCAATTTTGTTGAGCCCGTGTGAATTGTAGCCTCACTGTTGACAAAAATTTGAACTTTAACATTGGAGTTATTTTCACTTTAAACACAGAGACCTTATGTTTATTATTGTAAGTATTCCTCTTCATCTAATTTAACATAGTATGTACTGTAACTTAAATGCTGATCTATCCGTTAAACCAACAGGGTTTTAGGGAAACCAGCAGACTCACTGAAACTCAGACATATTGCTGACATTTTACTTATTTTCAAGTAAAATATTATGCTGTGGTTTTACTAGATTGGATGATGTGGGCTGTGTGAACTAAAATGAATCTTTAGGCTACCACAGCAACAATAGCAGCAGTTCATTTACTGAGTAAGTACAGACCAAAACAGCAGTTTCTTACTTTTTCTGTCATCTTTGGGGGAACATATTAAATTAGTATGTGCTGCACACTATTTTCACCAACCAGCAAAATGTTTCCAAGCTTTTAGTCTTTCCACCTTCAGGAGGAAATCCAGGTTGCACTTATTTATTTATTTAGATATAAAAGTATTCAGTGGGGGAATGCACATATTAAAAGACCCCAGATGTGCAGTTCCTTACTATCACAGCTAAAACAAATTACTAAAAATAACACCTCAGTGTCATCAGCAGTAGCTCCAGCCCTGTTATTCTGAAAATCTTGGGCATTACACTTTAAAATAACACTGTAAGTGTGAACAGGACTTCTCTTCAAACTGAAGGGCTCACCCTGTGTGACAGAGGAGGTGATGGACTATCATGTAGTTATCTGAGAGAATCACTGTCCATTCTGACTTAATCAAATTTGCATTTGCTATAAACAAGCTGACACGCTTCTTAAGAAGATGTATCAAATCATAAGTCATGGAGATTTGAAAGTGTAATACAAGCAGTGCAGTAGCCGCTACTGAGCTATTAATTGATGCCATAAATCTAATACAAGAGTGTGTATAGCCTGTGTAAACAAAATCACAACAAGATCTTGGAGGCACAGCGCAGAGTGTGTATAGATTTGTGTGTATGTGTGTGTTTGTCTCAGTTCACTCTGACTCAACTTCACTGCAAAGTCCAAACCAATCTCCTGAGGAGGAAGTGGCTCTTTCTCTCCTTGGACCAAAGAGGAGGGAGGGGCTCACTCTGTGGTTTGGTGACATAACGGAGCAACACGAGAGCCTGGAGTGCGTCCTCGCTTTATGTTCTCAGGGACACACTCACTTAAGAGAGCGCCTGGCCTTTGATTTACTTCCAGGGACAGGTTTTCAGGGCACGTGGCAGAGATGTGAGGAAGTGGGTGCAGGAGAGGGAAGGAATCACGGGCTGGTGAAACAGAGAATGGGGAGATTTCAGGCGAGAGATGGTTGAAGTGGCAGGAGAGGGGATCATATTCACACTTATGAAGAAGGGTACAGCACTCTGTATTATGAAAGCTACCAGAGTTTCGTTTGAAATTGAAAAGAGATTTGGCCAGCTGCTCAAATTGGCCCAGCACTACAGTTCAGCCTAAAATAACCATTTTTTAAAAAAATCATTTTTGTAGCTCTAAGAATTAGTGACGCCTTGGAGGAACAAGTTATTGGTTTAATCAGCAGAAATAACTGTGTTAAATGAATAGATCAACATTTTGCTTGTTCTCAGTTTTATTTTAATGTTCCCTTTCTTTTCAAGAGTGGCGATGCCATTGTCATGTCTATATTCTTTGTGGCTCAGTCCAAAGGTAACAAAGTGCAACACTTGTCTAAGAGCTAACGAGACTCCTGCCCTTATCTGGGCTCTGATTTTAGGTTTTAGAACGTCCAGAGAGACTTAAGAGGTGGGATAATTTGGCCAGTCACAGGTCATTTCACTCCACATGCAGAAAGAAGTAGAAAGAGTGAAGATACAAGAAGCGAAACATGATAGTGTAATGCATTAAAGATGGCCTTTCATCTGGGAAAGTGGGGTTCATGTCCTGTGTGATGCCAAAGTGAGAATTATCTTTTTCAATGCATATGAAATCCATGTTCATCTGCTGGGAGGAGCTTAATACACAGGAGAAAGAGAGGAGGGCAGATTTTAAAATTCTGTCTCATTTGTTTCTCTGCAGCTTTAAAGGAAACAAAATTCAAAGTGTAAAAACAAAAGCAAGTTTTAATGGGGTGTTATGTGTGTAGCGCATAAAGACAAACAATTAAAACAGCAAATTATTGGTTTTGCACTTTTGTTTTTGTACACATTAATCAAATGAGCTTTAAAGGTGTTCTTCTGCATGTTCTGTAGCCACAGTGGGGGTTTTTTTTCCATCATCTCCATATGTGTATAGACAAGAGTGATTACCAGATTACTGGTAAAACAGGAGAATAATTTAACACTACAGTAGATGTAAAAGCGCTTCACACTCATCCCCACCTTAATTTGACCTTCAAGCCTCAGCGTAGCATCTGGGCGGGGGGTCTTTGCCTGCAGGGTGTCACATTCTCAAACCTCCCTGAAAGAACTCCGAAATTCTGCCATTGTGTCATAGCTGCCTGCCCACATGCCCACTGCACTATTTATACCAGAGGAGCACAACTGCTGCTATAGGTACAGTTACAGTGAGGCACTTCAAACCACAGCTGCCCTTCCTCACACAAACGCACTAATGCTCACTCTGCTGCTGCTGCTGCTGCTGCTACTTTTGGCCCTCATCATCCTCCCTCAAAGTGCTTCCTGTATCTATCACAGTGATGAGCAGCCACAGGCAGGCAGGCGGCTCGGTGTGGGAGGTGGGCATGTCAGGGCTGCCAACGAGCTCTCACACACACTTGTTACATCACGATTTAAACCGTCCCTGTCCAAGCTACAAATCATTATGCACATAACTGTTTCATGAGAATGGAGAGCTAAAACAAACAAGAAAAAAACTAAAAATCTGTCTTTTTTAGTATTTAGTTTTTGTGTGCATTGGAGCTAGTTCCTTTGATGTTGTTATTTACTTCTGCCCCGATGATTTTGTATTAGTTTTTAGTCGACAGTTTTGTCAGCAACTTACATGAACAAAGCCAGACTTTAGCATTGGGTATAGCACTGAAATCATCAGTCAGTTAAGTGAAAAAGTCAAATATGCTGTTTCTAACTCTCCAAATATGAGGCTTTGATGCTTTTCTTTATCACATATGATGGTAATATGATTTGCATCTGTTTGGTGAAAATTATATATACTTTTTCACTGTTTTCTTGCATTTTGAACACAAAACATTTAACTGATTACTTAAATAATAATAGAGATGAACAGATGTTGTACATAATCATTAGTTGCAGCCCTATTAGAATATTAAAACATACAAAATAATTTCATTTCTTACTGTAGCTGGATGAGTACACTCATATTTAACTGCTTGTAGTAACTAAATGTGATAACAACAAAGGTCTTGGGG
This sequence comes from Paratilapia polleni, assembly GCA_015106735.1. Lineage (NCBI taxonomy): Eukaryota > Metazoa > Chordata > Actinopteri > Cichliformes > Cichlidae > Paratilapia > Paratilapia polleni. The sequence goes on along the minus strand of VUQI01002183.1, from coordinate 21,453 downwards.
TGAGATTTTTAACGGACTGCAGAGCACTGAGGGGTCGACAGTGAAGGACATCCTGTTTTAGAAGAACTGTGCCCCTCCTGCTTGTCTGTGATGCTGCAGGACTTAAATATCCTTAAGTCAACAATGACAGTAAACCCTGTGAGCACTTGCACCTTGAAATAATGAACTCAGCCAAGTAAATCTAATCGTTTACTGATGGAGAGATTATATCAGTCATTTATGTTTTAAAAAAAAAAAGATATTATGATTAAGCTTGGATTTTTACATTAGAGCACTGTACTTCGCTTGTGTAATCAAGTTAAGTTGTTTTCCCAAAAATGCTCAACAAATTGTGCAATCTGTCACTGCAATAAAAGTGTTCTTTTAAATTAAAATCTCATCACAAACATAACCGGCTCAAATGATTTTACATGCATGACACGCATCTAATCATTCTTTCCAAGTAATGATCCTAAACTAGTCTATTAGGAATTGCATTCTCATTGTGCAAGAACACTGGCACAAGTGTGTGTGTGTGTGTTTGTGTGTGTGTGCCTCTGCGCAGGCGGTGCAGCATTATCACTCCTGTGTTTTATTAGCATTAGAGCACAGTGTTTAGATCGAGGCGCAGTAATCTGATCCCTAAGGGAGATTGAGCTAAATGTCAGTGAGCCACCTTGAGCTTTGCACTGCTACAGCCAGGCCCACAACAGCACCAAGGGTCAGAAGTGAAGCACACAGAGGAGCTGTTCCAACACAGACCACTGCCTGTGGGGATGTGGAGATAGACAGAAGCAAGAATAAATGCAAATGTAGGGGTAGAAAGAGAAATAAAAGCAGAGACACAAAGGTGGTAAACCTGCAGGGAGTTAAGAGGAATGGAAGTAGGGGAGTATTGTATAACAATGACTAGTCTGCTTCCACGTGCCTTTCTGGTCTTATAACAGTTAGTGCTCATGTCAGAGCTCACATTCATGAAGAAAATCATGTCAAGAAATCATGTCATTAAATGAAAACAAGTAATTACAGATTGTTTTAAAAGCAGTGAAAATGTTTAAAACAGCATTAATGTGTGAATCATTAATTTTGGATCATATAAATTACAAGTAAGTAATTTCATTACACTCAGTTGACTGTCTTCTGCTTCTTCCCTTTAGGGGTCGCCACAGCAGATCATCTGCCTCCGTCTCATCCTATCTCTAACATCCTCCTCTGTCACACCAGCTCTCTGCATGTCCTCCTTCACTACATCCATGAATCTTCTCTGTGGTCTTCCTCTTTTCCTCCAGTTCCATCTTCAGGATCCTTTGTCCAATATATCTACTATCCCTCTTCTGCCACATGTCCAAACCATCTCAGCCTTGAGTCTCAGTTGAAAGTATGATCTGAGAACTTAAACCTTAAAACACATTTTTATTGGTCCTCGGCTTATTATAGTTAAGGATGTTGGCTTTTAAAATAGGAAAATAGCCATTCAGTTACCATCAGCTCTACAAAGGATTTCTGCATCTTCCAGCTTATTGTTGAGCTGATTAGCTGTTCCACTTCACTATGGTGGTTCACTCTCATGTTCAGCAGCAGCAGTCAGTAATTCTCCCCTGAAAAATGTCAAAAAGCCCACCGGTCTATACCTGCTCAGCACCAACAGGAAACAGACAAAAATGAGTGACTAATGAGAACTTATATAATCAGACTTGTGATGATGTTCATGCATCTGCTGTATATGTGACACAAGACACTTGAAATGGCTGATGTTAATGGGGCCACAACATCTGAATTTATCAAATAAATAGAAAGCCCACTCCCCGTGGAGCTGGTGGAGTCCAAGCACCAAGCAGTTTTCAGTCTGACATACATTAAGTGACTATTGCTCATATGCTGCAGCAGGTTGTCCACTAATCTGAGGCTTGGCAGCTCGATAGATGAATGAGAAACATAGTGTACGTAAGGCACTTTTTTGAACCTACAAATCTAAAGATCTAATCTATAGGTGACCTTTTACCATATCAGGTGTCGTGAAACATAACAGCAACTTTTTTTTGCCAAAAGGTCTGCCACATCAACCTAAAATGTAACTTTAAGTCAATGATGTGCGAAGAGGTTGCTTCTGCAGCACCTAATTTTTTTTTTTTTTGCTGTTGCAGTTTTAAAGACTTGCAAGTCAATTTGCAGCCGATAACAGGTCCCAGCAGGATTCCCTTCTGTTTACACTTGGTCATGCATTATGTTTTCAACATGGGCACACACATGCATTTTCACACCTGTTGCTTTGTCATGTGATATACGTGACGACAAGGTAACTGAGACCAGACCGGATGGGACCCTGGATGTATTATAAGAACTGGACACTGGACTCAAATATGGCATCTGCCCCCTAAAATGAAAATTCCTCACCCCACACATAAACCAGAAAAGCCTACTAGGTTCTGTGTTGTGCTCCACGGTTAGGACTGTTGTAACGTGACAGGAAGGAAAGTGGAGAATGTGGTGATACATAGTGAAACATTACAGCAGACTTAAAAATACAAAGTGGGGTCACCTGCGATAGCCTGCCATCCGTTCCAGGGTATATCCCACCTCTCGCCCTGTGACAGCTGGGATAGGCTCCAGCTCCCCCACCCGCGACCCTGAATTGGATAAGTGGAAGAAAATGGGTGGAAAGCAGAGTCGCAGCTTCACATGGCACAGCCTGACTTGATCAACGTGCATTTATCAGTATGCTACAGCAAATGCCTTAAGGGTGTGATTGCGAGGATTTTACACAAAAATGCCAAATAATAATTGTTCTTTGATAATACATCATAAACAATAAATAACTCTTGCTTTTTAAAACTGTGAAGCTAATAACCTCTCCACAGCAACAAATGAGCTGAGTTCACATGATGTTCATACTATGGGTCCTGAAAGTTTCCCTGCCTCTTCCCCTCTGGCTTTCCCTTTCACCCAACAGTCCTCTGTTTTTTCCTCTGCAAGTACACTGTATTGCCAAAAGTATTCACTCACCCATCCAAATCATTGAATTCCAATCACTTCCATGGCCACAGGTGTATAAAATCGAGCACCTAGGCATGCAGACTGCTTCTACAAACATTTATGAAAGAATGGGTCGCTCTCAGGAGCTCAGTGAATTCCAGTGTGGTACCGTGATAGGATGCCACCTGTGCAATAAGTCCAGATGTGAAATTTTCTCGCTACTAAATATTCCACTGTCAACTGTTAGTGGTATTATAACAAAGTGGAAGAGATTGGGAACGACAGCAACTCAGCCACGAAGTGGTAGACCACGCAAAATCACAGAGCGGGGTCAGCGGATGCTGAGACGCATAGTGCGATGAATGAATGATGAATTAGACTAGAGACTGTGAGCCAGGCCTTCTTGTCCAACATCACTGTCTGACCTCACAAATGCGCTTCTGGAAGAATGGTCAAAAATTCCCATAAACAGTCCTAAACCTTGTGGAAAGCCTTCCCAGAAGAGTTGAAGCTGTTATAGCTGCAAAGGGTGGGCCGAAATCATATGAAACCCTATGGATTAAGAATGGGATGTCACTCAAGTTCATATCCGTGTGAAGGCAGACGAGCGAATACTTTTGGCAATATAGAGTATGTTTGTGTGATCGTTTCTTCAAATTGCTGCACATGATGTGTGTGTCTGTTGCACAGCTGTCACGACTGCTTCAACGTAACTAATTATTAGCAGAGGAAGGACATATGTTCTTGCTCTTCATTTGACATATGAATACTTGATAGTCCAGTAGTGGAAATAAGTACTAAGATGTTTTACTTGAAAACACAATCCTTATATTTAAAATTATGTTACTTTGTCCATAATTTTTTAAGCCTCTGAAAATGGGGGACTGTGTATAAAAATGGCTGTAGTTCCTAAACAGTTAATACAATGTGTTTGTTAAACCCCTTGAATTAAAGATGAAGCTCTGCACTCCAGTCACATCTTGGTTGTTTCTTTTAAAATCCACTGTGATGGTGTGCAGAGGCAAAACTACAAAAAAAGGGTTACATTGTCCCCAAAACTTACCTAACATTACCATGCAACCCTATTTCCAAAACAAAGTTAAAGTCAGTAAAGACAAAATGCAATGATTCGCAAATTGTAGAAAGCTTATATTTAATTGAAAATAGTACAAAGACAACATTTCGAATGTATCAAACTAGTGCACTTCAGTATCATCACAGATGCTGGTTTTTGAGCTGTGTACCGATGGTTCCTCTATTCCGAGATATCTTTCAAAAATTTAAGGTTTTGATTTATCAGACCACCTGAAGTTTTCCACTGTGCACCAGTCCATCTTAAGTGATCTTGGGCCCATAGAAGACACAGATGCTGATGGATCACGCTTATTTGGTTTTTCCTTGGATGGTGGGATGCAGCACCACACTATGTTTGCTCACAGCGGTTTTCAGAATGCAAAATCTGAAACAAGACAAGGGCCTCAAGTAGAAAACAAAACAGCTAAAATCTAAAGGTTGGGAACTACTTAAAAAAAATGGAAATAAATCACCTGAAATGTGTTGTATTTTTGTGACTATACTTACTTCCCACTGCTAATTTAAAAAAAAAATTGTGCTAGATTACGTTTTTTAAAACTTTAGTTTATGTTTGAAAAAGGGCTTAAGCAAGCCGCAGTGGTATTTCTCAGAAAGAAAGCTTCTGCTTCGGACATGTTTTGATGTCTTTTACTTTTCTTTTATTCATTTGCTGAGTGAATGAGTGTTCACGTGTCTACAGACATGTGGACGCACACGTGCCCACCACTGTCCATTCAGAAACCCTTTATGTTGCCTCTCTTTACTAACCATGCATGTTCTCTTATGCACATCTTATTTCCAGCATGCTGGGACCCCTCTGCAGTTGCTGCCCTCTCCCACCCCCCCCTCTTCACCTCCCTCTCTGCCTATTCTTTTCCACGGGGGCCATCCCTGCCCACCTATTTGTGACGTTCTCATCCAATGAGGGGTGAGTGCATGGTGGACAAGCACCAATGAGGCCACTTTTTCATCTCTATAAAACTTTTCAGGATAGTTTGCAGGGTTGCACTTTCTGTCAGTCCAGGGCTCCGAGAGGAGAGCACCAGCCCAGAGAGAGAGAGAGAGAGAGAGAGAGAGAGAGGGGGCAGAGAGAGAGCAAGTGTGAACGCAGGGGGGTTGCCAGTTTTTAATCCCAATCCCACACTTCAAGAAAGTGGTGGGTGAACACAGCTTCATTTGTTTTAAGTTTCAGTGTTTGGCCAGCTGGGCCGCTCAGATTGATGTGAGTGTTTCTGTAAATTTTTTTTTCTATCCCTTTTGTCCTGAAGCCTCTCCGTTTGAGTGAGGATGGAGAACGCACACATCAAAGAGTCAGCGGACGTTCTGTCCTACTTTGGTGTCACTGAAGACACCGGCCTGCCGCCTGAGCAGGTTAAGAAGAACCTGGAAAAGTTTGGCTACAACGGTGAGGGAGAGAAAGAGATGGATGGATGGATGACTAGAAGGAACAATTGGATGGAGCCTTGGAGAGTGGAAAGAAAGAGTAGTAGTCAATGATGAATCACATGATGAGGAGGTCCAGGAGAAGGAGCACATTCATCAGATTTAGCTTGGATGAGAGATGGCAGACACACAGGGTACCTGGGAGTTTAAGAAGAGAAAATGGCAGGAAGAGAGACACTGAGGGAGGGGGAAGGTGAAGGAGGACAAGTAGCGGTAGTGTCGGTTTCAAAGCTGTGTGTGACTTTGTGATGCTGGTCTAATTAAGGGAAACTATCTGACTGACACAAACCAGGAGTTATGTTTGTGGAGCAGGTGCATCAGGGTTTCAAGTTTCTGACAACTGCTACTGGTTTTAGATTAGATTGAGGGTAATTTATTTGTATTCTGAAACTGAGTGCATTCAGGCACGAGAGTCCCTTCTTGACTCAAGGTCAACATATTTACTTTTGTCTCAGCAGATGCAGTTTCCTCAGTTGTCATAATCTCAATGATCTTCATAAAGAACGCACCAGAGGCCTTTTTCACAAAAGACCCTGGTTTATCATAGCAGGGAAAGCACAGACATGAATGTAATTATATGCAGTAAGCCATGGCACTGGTACTGGGACATCTTAACAGAAAAACACCCATCACGAATATTCCTACCTCTAGCTTCACATGTATTCACTAGAAAATCCTACATTCAGTAAAGAGAAGAGAGAGCATATTTCTGAGCATGCATTTTGTCTTATTGTTGCGTTAAATCATGCTCAACCAGGCAGCAGTCACTCTATTTGGTGAGAAGATTGTGAATTCTGCAACATAATGCATCATTTGTTCTATGTTTTGGCTACTTGATGGTTTTAGGGTCAAATCTGTTGACCTGGCTGCATTTTCACTGTGCAAATATCTGAACAGATGTAGTAAGTTGTGTGCCTTATTAATGTTCTCTCTATCATCATCATCAACAGAGCTGCCTGCAGAGGAGGGTGAGTCAAATTAAAGCCTTAAACACCTGCATGTTCTGCTGACCAGAGTGCATCGTTTAACTTCATGCCATTCGTACACAAATGTTCCCTTCACTTCCTGTCAGTCCCATTTGTTTAACACTTGTTATTGGCTCCAATATGGTAACAATGTGTTTATGCCACGTGCTGCTCAAAAAATGAGTTGATCATTTCTTTGTTGTGCTTTTGAACCCTAAACTGAACTTGGCACAATCTTTGTAGCGGACACAAACAACAAGTTTGTCTTTATGCTGCTTTGAGTTTGTACAACAGTGGCAAGATTTTTTTTTTTTTAAAACATCGTGTTTCCGCCTTAATCACAATCACTGCCTTTCCCTACTTAATCTTGCAGGTTCATCAGTCTTGCATGTATAATCACAAATATTGTTGACACTGTACTGACATTGTTTTATTAAAAAGGCCATGTGTGCCTTTTTAATTAATTTATTTATTTTTTGCCATATTCCATTTTTATCAGGTAAGAGTATCTGGGAGCTGGTGGCGGAGCAGTTTGAGGACCTGTTGGTCAGAATCCTGTTGCTGGCTGCCTGCATCTCTTTTGTGAGTTTCATGATACAACGCATCTGCTTCTGTAATATTCATTATGTACTGTTTTTCACACTGAAATATTCATGGTACAATACCTGCACAGAGCCTGCAGGTGTTTAGAAACTATTTATCATGATCTTATGGTGAAAAGACATATTTCCCGATTTGGGTAGAGGTATTACGTATTTGATCAACAATCTAGTTTTCTCCTTGATTTGACATTTACTTACACCAGGTCCCTTAAAAAGTAACTGGAACAAAGCAGAACATAAGTATGATGTTTTAAGCAGAGGAAAAACAAGCCAACATAATGCAAAAGAATGAAGAGGACATTTTCTCAATAGTTATGTTTTTCATTTCAGTGATGAACACCACATGCAGTAGATTTTCTATCCTGTTCTTGTATTTCACACATCATATGTCTCATTAGTTCCCCTTTCAGTCTTTTACATGACTTTCCAATTTGTCCCAAAGTATGAAAATGTTACTGAGAGGAATTCAAGTTTTAGAAATCTGACAGATTGTACATTTGATAGATTATTTGGTATTAAGCGTGCCGGGGCTGAGCTGAGTCAGAAATTATAATCAACACTTTACATGCTTTGTCCAAGGCTATCCACGACAAGTTCCCCCAATCAAATGATTATCTCAAACTACCAATCCCTGAAGAATATCCATGCTGTATATTAGCTGCTCAAAGTCACTGCAAGTTTTTTTCATTTTTTATTAGTGCATCGAAACATGTTGTGAAGTCGATCAAGTACCGCACAAGCAGAAGCGAAACAAATCTGTTGGCATAAGAAAGAGAAGAAGAGGACTAAGGATTACATAAGAGCAGCAAATAAAGAAAGTGACAGTGAGAGTGAGCAGCAGTCCTCAGTGATGAGTTGTGTTACGCAAAGCCTAGTGGCCGTACAGTGGCAGTGCAAGAGTCTCTGTTTTGGTGCAGGGGTTTAACTGCCTCACTGCTCACACCTGAGAAGGCCTGAGAAGTTCTTGAACTCTGCGGGGTTTGAGGACATGTTTCCTTTAAACTGTGACAGTGTGCAGCAATCTCTGAGGTACGTTTTCTCTCGTTTGCTGAGGCTGGACGCAGCCCAGGGTTATCTTAGGATGATCTAGACTTTTTGCGGCTGGAGCTAACCATGTTCATCAATTGTTGTTGTTTTTTTTGTTTTGTTTTGTTTTTAATTTTTTTTTTTTACTTTACCTCTAGTTTTAACTTAAGAATGTGTGGTGACTGAAGTAAAACCCCTGTTTTGTGGCCTTTGGTGTCTCCATTCTATGTTACAATTTATGAACCTGATCCTAACATAAATGGGGGCTCGTCTGGGACCTGAGCTGCATCTCTTCTGACCCCTCGCCAAATAGGATAAAACAGCACATACATGATCAAGTTATTAGTTTACTTTTAGTCTCACTCTCACTGACACAAGAAATACCTCTCTCTCTCCATCCTCCCCTCCCTGTAGCTCCCTTCAAAGCAGTTTTACGAAGGCGACTAGGTTGCTCACATTGTTTTAATCCTCGATCTCTGCCCTCTGGCCTCCCTGTACAGCTGTCACCATAGCCTTAGAAGGCCTGACGCCTGTGTGTGAAATAGAGAGAGAACAAGAGAAAGAGAAAGACAGAAAGAGAGTGGCGGTACGTGTGCATGGCAGGACCTTTATTTTAAGAAAGTCTCAAGCCAGGACGAGAAACTGTATCCTTGGACAAAGGTCAGGGATGGAAGGAACGAGGGATGGCTTGCAGCAGCAGGAGAGAGTGAGAGACAGAGAAGAGGGCAGGGGGGCTGGGGATTGGGTTGCACAATGGCATTGTTTGTTACAATGACAAATGAGAGCAATAGATTCAGAGTCATATATGGTTTCTAAAAGAGAGAACGCTAAATACTGCAAATACATGGTCACCCTATTCATACACACAGGAATGTTCAACCACTGCAAGGTGCTGACAGGCTCTGACGCTCAGTCTGGAGATCGATTGTGTCTTTGAAGAGAAGCACAGTGAAGACAGACCGGAGAGAGCAAGCAATCAAGCCTTTTTTTTTGTTTTGTTTTGTTTTGTTTTTTAAAGGGTGAGAAAAGATGTGAGATGAAAAGCAGGCAAATGGAAAAAAAACAGAAGATTCTGAGCTAAAAGCTAAATGCTACAAGAGAAGGATGGGAGGACCTGACTCTTTTCTCTCTGGTTAGGTCTGTGCTCCGCTGGCCTGCAACTAATCTGTGTCAATGTCAACACGAGGCCTTTCCGAAAACACACCGACATCAGTAACGTGTAGCTCCCGCTCACAGGGGCACACACGTGTACGACTATAGGTTTAGAGAAGAGTCACATGTAGAGGATTTCACACATAGGATAACGTACAGTACAACAGTGACAAAGAGAAATGTCATTCGATCCTGCAGCAGTCAGAAATAGCTCCAAGCCGTGACAAATGTATGTTTATGTTTTATGCTACTCAGCAGTAAAAGATAATACTTTCACCCTGAGCAACAGGTGCACAACAAACGTAAAGACGTTCATGTATCACGGGCTTAGCAATGGTAACAACCTATCATTTTAACACTGAAGGAAAGGGTCAGTATAATTACAATTAACCTCTTCAGCATCACCAGATTTGACAGTGGAGCTCTCATGACAAAAATAAGAATGATTTAAACCAACAGAACTTTAAACATACTAAATACTTTGAGTTTTTTTTTTTCTTTTGAAAGTTCAGTATGATAAAATGGCACCACTACAAAATAAAACTGGAGCGTTGTTGCAGAAAAAAAGTGAAAACTGTCCCACAAGTCCCACAGTGTATGAAGTCTGAAATGTATTATTATTATTATTATTTTATTTTTGTTTGCATTCTTGGGGAAGAGTTGAAAACAACAGAGAATATCTGCAAATCCACACATTTACTACTTGAATAATTAAATGTTCAATTAATTGTCTGTGCAGACATTATATAGCTTCACTGAAGTGTTAGGGACATGTGTTTGATGATGTCCAAGTATGTGTTTTTTTTTTCCCTTAATTGTAGCATTAATTAAGAGAAAAAAAATTAAGTTTAAGACGTTACAATTTGGGATTTGAAAGCTCTTGATCCCAGTATCAGACTGAATCAAGTAGTTGATGAGAAAAAAAATGAAAGCTGATTCATCGTTTAAGTAATTTATTATTAAGTACAAATGTTAAGTATTCGCTGTCATTTGAGCCTCAAATATCAGAATTTGCTATTCTATCACTGTAAGCGTCTTTGGATTTGAATGAAAGATCTGCTGTGGACATTTTTTTAGTAACAAGTAACAACAAACTTCAGTCTCTCATCATCTGACTTCACATAAACATTATAAACAACATAAAGCAAACAACATGAACTCCGTCAAATCTGGAGTCTAAGGTGCACCATCTCTCTCTTTGTGTCTGTCTCAGGTGCTGGCTTGGTTTGAGGAAGGCGAAGAAACCGTCACTGCCTTTGTCGAGCCCTTCGTCATCCTCCTCATCCTCATTGCAAATGCTATTGTTGGAGTGTGGCAGGTCAGTGAGCGCACACGAACACACACACGTGCAGAAACAATTGCAATCACAAGGGCACATACCTGCTCCTGAATACTGTCTTTTACACACGCAGACACTTAAATAGACTCTTATACTTAGAAACAGTCACGCCCAATAAATCACACACATCGGCGGCCTGCTCAGGCCTCGTGTCCTTCCAGAGGAGCGGCTGAGATCTCAAAGATCAAGCACAGCCAGAACGAGAGGCGTGACGTAAGCGGGAGGTGAAAAGGTGAAAGGTTAAGCCAACAGGGCGAGTGGAGGGAGGCAGGGATCCGTCCTGCCTTGAAGGTTTAAACTGCTTTGTTACAATCCACAGTTTGCAGTCCTCAGTAAAAATACAGAGGGACGATCACATTACCGCAGGCCTGCATTGTGTGTGTGAGGCGTGCGTGCGTGGTTGAGAGGTTCATATCAACTCTGTGGCAGTCATTTGGAAACTATGCACAAGGATTCGCACATGGGGGATGTGGAGGAGAATGGAGAGAGGGAGGGCAGCTGGCATAAGTTGGGCTTTACACTTTGAGGCGGTCAGGGGCAGCCTTGGAAGAAACCACAGACTGAACTGAACATCAGCCTGTCTGACTTCTCCAGTCAGTCTGCTTTTATTGGCAGATAATGCAACGTGATGACCAATAAGTGACTGTAAGCTTTAAAAATGGAATTTAACCTGCCACAACACAAGTGCTAAATATCTGTCAAACCTGCAAAATTTTGGTTGCATGATTTATCTCTCTCTATGCTTTATGATAAAGCTTAGAATGGACTTTGATACAATAAAAACATCAGGAAAGTCTCATGATGATAGAAAATAATGGCCTCACACTAGGAATGCATTGATATATCCGTCAAACATTGCTATCAGTGACTTTATCCTTGATGACTGATATTGGCATTTACTATTGCCAGCGCCTGATGACTTTCTGTTGTGCCACAGCATTTTTGGGGTGGCTAAATGTTCAAAGATAGTGTGATAAAGAGCTGAGAGGCTTTTTTAGTTTTTAAAACAAAGATATCTGTTTTTTCCCCAGCACAAAACAAAATAGGCGCATCCCAACCTTAAACATTACAACCTATGGTAATATTAATTATTGCACAGTGGTGCAGTGGTTAGCTCTGTCCCAACATCAAGAAGGTTCTGGGTTTGAATCCACCGGCTGGCTGTGTGGAATCTTTTTTAATCGGCTTTAATTAACAGTGACCTGCACATGAAATAGGAAATCTGGGTCTGAAAATCTGGGACTAATTTAGCTGATAGCTTCAGAGGTTAAGTCATGTCATATGAAGGACTGTCCCTTCACGTTTAGGCCATTGATGTCTTTGACAAAAATCATTACACTGTATACTTTTAAAAGTTATTGCAGGAATATTGTATGGGATTTCCCTATATACAAAATACTTATCAAGCAGTTTATAATCTTGGGATCTGATGAGATTGCAGGATAAATCTGAGGTTTAATGATGAATAATAAATTTGGATGAACAAAAAGAAACCATTTCTGACACTGATATTTTCATTTATGTGTGATGAAACCATGAATCTCGTTGAATGGCCTGTGGGGAACCACTGAAATGGACTGGTACTTATATAGTGCTTTTCTACTCTAACTGAGCACTCAAAGCAGTTTTTACTACAAGCTCATTCACCCAAACACACACACATTCACAGAACGCTTTATTTTACATCTAAGCGCCTTGTGTAACATTCACGCACACACTCACTCTCACTCAAGGATACACCGACATGCAGTCGGGAGGAACTGGGGATCAAACCACCGACTTTCCAATTAGTAGATGACTCAGTCTACTTCCTGAGCCACATATGCATTGCATTAAGTTTTGTTTAGGTTTGTCCATCATGAGTGGCTATTTTATATTTAAATATCTTTCTATTCGGGTACATTTTTAAAATTTTTTGTATTGTATTTTTAATAATTATCTTGTAATTCCAATTTGACACATTCTGTACATACCCTCTTAAAGTTAGATAGAGGTGTTGTAAAGTGCTCAGACACAAATGTGTGATTTTTTTATATATCTAAAAAAATTGACTTGACGGAGGCTGAATGTGTCACAATATTGACAAGTTTCATGCAAATGAAAGAGTTAACACACTAACACACAGCTTCCTGCACAGTCAGGTCGGGTGTCGAGGTACCAAAATGATTATGTGTTTGTTTTGTGTGCAGGAGCGCAATGCAGAGAGCGCCATAGAAGCCCTGAAGGAGTATGAGCCTGAGATGGGGAAAGTTTACAGGGCAGACAGGAAGAGCGTGCAGAGAATCAAGGCCAGGGAGATTGTTCCTGGTGATGTAGTGGAGGTCTCTGGTAAGATTCAGCTTTACCTGCTACATTTATTTAAAGCCATAAATGTGATCAGAATTTAGCTGACATTACAACCCAAAGCAATCTGCAAGGGAGCTAGTTCTACTCAAGTAGAATGAAAGGTCAAAACTTTGATCTCAAGTGACTGAAAAAAGGCTCAGTAAATGTGCAGTTTACTAATGCAAATATACAATGAAAAAACTATGAGCACAAGATGAGCAGCAAACCACAACGGGTTATTTAATTTCAAGGTTTTTTTTTTTTTTTGTATTTTGAGCAGTTAAGACATTAAACTTCTCACCATCACTGCAGCTACTGATAGTGTCACATGCAAGTGTGCGAATACATGAGTACTACTGTCCTTCAGAATCAACAGGGCCCCTTTTAAGGCAGTGACAGAGAAAAAGGAGTGGGGGGGGCAAGTGAAGGAATAAGCTTGAGTATAAACGCTCACTCCTCTGTTTGCTGTACACCTGTTCTTTTCATTTCATGATCTCCCCAAGGTCTCCCTCTCCCTCCGTCTCTTACTGTGGTATCAGTTTTCAACAACAACACTATCCATCCACAGTGCTAAAACCAGTCAAACACCCCCTCCCTCCTCCAGCCAGCTGAAACACTGCAGTCAGATTGTCATGGAGCTCTTCATGCTCTAATGCTGCCAAATAAATAAACCACTGAAGAAACGAATGTTAATGAAGGCCCTGTTTTTGTGTGTGGGTTTGGTTTTATGAACACTAGTTGGTGACAAAGTGCCAGCTGACATCAGGATCATCTCCATCAAGTCTACAACCCTGCGTGTGGACCAGTCCATTCTTACTGGTATGTGTTTCATCACAGACAAAAGACCAAAAAAGCTTTTTTTTTTTGTATCTGCCACCTTCCCTGACCACTCCATCCAACACTTGTGTTTATAGGTGAGTCCGTCAGTGTGATCAAGCACACAGATCCCGTCCCAGACCCCCGAGCTGTCAACCAGGACAAGAAGAACATGCTGTTCTCTGTGAGTCCTTCTCCTGCTTTCTGCTCTCCTTGACCTTTATATTTTCCTCAGACCCACCTGCTGCTTGATTTAGCCTTCAAAAGCGCCTCATTATTCCACCAAATAACCATTACAGCAGACATTTTACATGTCATTGTTGGAAAAACCACAGGTGTAACTTATAATGATGAGAAATTTTGGATGTTAACTGTCAGCCCAGGTGACACTTCATTATTGTTGTCATGCTGACTGCCTGCTCTGTGCTGCCTAAAGGTATTAAGCAATTAACTCTTACTTCATGATCCAATCCAATACAGACACTTTGATAGGCCTTTTATGGAAGACATTTTGACATGTCAAAATAGAAAAGACAACATGTGTAATTAAAATTAACGTCTGATTCACATTCCCTGCTTCACCTGCAGGAGTCTTGGTACTCTGCCTGCACCAAAAACTAACCCATACTTAATGTTATTAGAAACACTCTCTCTTGGCAGACAATGATAGAAAATGACAATATTTCACTATTATAAGTGAAAGATAAATATTTGTTTTAGATTTTTTTTTTTTTTTTTTTTTTTTAAGGGGGGGGGTTTTTTT
>VUQI01002182.1:0-12355 GCA_015106735.1 Paratilapia polleni | reverse complement strand
TTTTTTTTTGGCAAGTTCTTTTTTAAAAATCAAACTACTTTTCATTCATCATATCTGCTGACTCTGTCCTGCATCTCATTTTGTACAAACCATAACTCAACTCTCATCAGAGTATGATGAGAGTTGTCCACACTCCTTCCACACTCCTTCCAAAGACACACACAAAGTTGCCACGTTAAATAATCATATATGAGCTAATTCCTGCTTTTCAATGAACTTTTTGCTCAGCTGAACCGTTTTATTTAGATTTTTTGCTTTCCCTTTTTATAGCTGGCGTAGGCTCCAGCCTCCCTGTGACCCAGAATTGGATAAGCAGTTCAGAAAACAGGTTGTCTTTTCCCTTTTGTGCAGATTTTTAGGAAATAAAATAGAAGTTTCGGGCGCAATTTCACCTACTTCCAAAGTGCATGGAGAGAAAAAGCAAATCTGAAGAGGTCAGTACTCCAGCAACTCTTGTAGTGTTGAAGAACCTAAGAGCCTGTGGCCTTCATCAGGGTCATCACACAGGCTGAAACACGCAGGTCTAAACAATAAAGTTCTTCATCACTACAAGAGTTGCTGGAGTATTGACCTGTGCAGATTTTTAACAATTTTTAACATAATTAATTTAATTACGTTATTTCATACTGTCTTTTCTAGAAAATCCTGCAGGAGAAAGTCTCATTATGGCGTTATCTAACCTTAACAAAAGTTACTAGTTTTAATATTATGGCTAAGAATGCTGTTATCACTTTCTGATAGTCACCATCAAGACGAAGAGCTGCAGATACTGAGTCGTTATTTTGTCTGGGTAACTTTTTGTTTTGTTTACAACTGAAAGTTTATTGGAGCAGTAAAGTCTGTCCGGGGTAATGAATCATCATCTCTGATAAGACAGCTCAGAGATTAACTGTGAATGTTATTGTTGTTTATCAGATATAAAATGAATATTATTATTTGTTAACAAAACAAAGATCCCAAGATTTATTACAGAGTTCTGTGAATAAAGATGATTTCATGTTGGAAGTCTCCTGGCTTCGAATTTGTGTATCACTGATTACTAATTAATTTTGTCCTGTTTAGACTGATTAAACATTAGAACTTCTGGCTCTAATTCTAATTCATATGCAGCTACTGTTGTTGTAAGTGGTAAGATTTAATGAGTTGGAGCCTCAGGCGCTCCTGGTCCAAATGGGATACACAGTCCTCCAATGTGTCTTGGGTGGGCCCGGGGTCTCCTCCCAGTCAATCTTGCTCAGAGCTCCTCCAAACAGGAGGCACTCGGGGGGCATCCTCACCAGCTGCCCCACACAGCTCAGCTCACCATAACAGTCTGACACAAAGCCTCCACGACAGGCTGTCGGGCTCACAGTGTTTCTTAAACTCTCTAAAGAAAGAAGCCGCAGTATGGCTGCTATCATCTTTCACCTGGATGGGTCAGGCTTCTTTGTTCAGTGAGAAACGTTTCAGAGGTGGTGATCCTCATTTGAACGGTGTCACGGTGAAATGCACACTGCTCCGGTCGACTTTGAGCATCAGTCCAGGGAAACGTGAAGGACAAAATATATATAGATTTAAAAAACTCAGAACGAGAAAAGACTGTAAACAGGATTTGTGGAATACAAATGTGCCTGCAAACAGATATCCTTGAAGGTTATTTTTTCTGATTACAGGCTTTGCATGCAAAAGTACTTTCGTTTGTTTTAGTTTTGCAGATGCATCTTATGGTAGCTGAATACCCCACAATTTATGCCACTGATAATTTATGTTGTTTTAAATGTAAGATTTACATTCTTCAAATGCATGTTTATGTTCTGTAAACGTGTAAGCATGCTTATTAATGCCGTCACTCCTCAAGACATTTTTGAACAGTCCACTGCAGGGCAGGCCAACAGGATTTTAGCTGATAGTATGTGCTAATAAATTCTGGAAAGAGGTAAAGGGTCTACTTGTGCAAGCATAACCATTATAAACATTCATTTGCCCCTTTGTCAGTTAAACTTGTTAACAAACAGCTCCTGCAGGATACACAGAGAGGTGTGCTGTTATTGTAAAGTTTCGTATTGTGTTGTTTTTTTATGCAGACGTTTCCCGATCCTCCTATGGGGGACAATAAAGTAACCTTAACCTTTTACTTTGTTGGCAGACAAATGTTCCCTTGAGGGCAATAAGTGAGAAGCTGAAGTTTTAAATCTGTTGTGGAAAAGTCGTCACACAAAATATGCAAAGTAAAAGCTCCTAATGCAAAACACCATCCATTATTACCAGACATTTGTGGCCATAATAAACTGTTGTCACTGTGGGAGCTTTCAGCATGCAGACTTTATTCTTCTGACAAAAGAATAAGAATTCTTGGTAGCTGTTCTTGAGCTATCCAATATTTCATAATAATCAATCAGTTTGCTCAGTGTACCTGGCTCGTACCAAGAGCAGACTCATATACAGCAATCAGACAGTAGTCAGGACAAAAGTCTAATAATTTATTATTATAATTTAATGTACAAAGCAGGGAATCACACACAGGTTGGCAGTCAACAAAGCAAAAAAGACAGCAAATCGGGAGACAAAATGTATAAAAATCCAAATAATGCAGGCAGATAGGCAGAAGCAATGGTCTAAAAACTGGCAGGAAGTTATAAGAGGTACAAAATAATGCAAGAAAATGCTGGACTAGAAGCACAAAGACCATCTTCAAAGAAACAAATGAAAGCAGGGGGGTGAGTAATTAGCTGGCTGCACACAGGTGTGGCAGAAAATTGGCGAGAAACAGAAACCCAAACGCAGAAGTAGAACTAAGAGCAATAAAAAAAGAGGTATGTAATTTCAAAATAGAAGGGGAAAACTGTGAGTCATCACACTCAGCTGTCAAATAATCGTAGATAATGATATTTCTCTATATTTATCTGTTTATCAAATTTCAGAAGAACTGCAGAAGAAGCCAACATGGACCTGGAAGTTAGACTGTTTCATTAGCTGATTTGGAAATGTGTTATTGCCATAAGGTACTATTTAGCTTCAGCTTTGGTTTAAGCTTTAATTATGTATCACTTATACTGTACATGCATGTATGAATATACCTGTTAAGGTTACCAAGAAGGACTCTAATGCAGGTAAAATGTTAACAGTCTTTATTACAAAGGCCCCAGAGAATACTGCAAAGAGGGGAGCAGGTCAGAGGTGGGGAGCACACGGGAGTACCAGAGGTCTGGAGAACGGACAGGTGGGTCTTCAAAGGGAGAGTGGCAGGTGGGGAATATTTACAGATTATGTGTGGGGGGACTCAGAATGGGCAGGCAACCACGTGGATGGCACAAAGGAGGAGGAGTTACAAGGGATTTCTACTGCTGCATTACATGTATGCTGTAGGTACGCTGTAACCGCAAACCCTTCTAAAACCCTACGCCATAACCTGATGTGCACCCCCATAGAAATGTCACAAAATGTGCATAAATGTCACAAAATGTGCTAAATGTGCATAAATGTCACAAAATGTGCATAAATGTGCATAAATGCTGGCACTGGTGTTGGCTACTTGCATAGGCTATGTCGTAGGCTCTACATAGATTCACCGCAGAAGTATAAATTACGCTTCACACAGGGAGATGCAATGATGTGTCCAAGAGAGAAGGACTGAACTGGGGCTTTATACTGCAGGTGAGTCGAAGCATGATTAACAAGTGTGCAGCGGACAGGAGGAATGATAACAATAACTCTCTATAACCTTTTAAACCTTTTGAACCACAAAGTGTCATTTTTGTGCTTAATAGAATTAAACAAATGAGAAATAACAAGTTAATTGCATAGACTGTGTAAAAGATAGACTTTTCCACCATGTGTTTTTTGACTCTGCATTTTGAAACCATCACCATGTTGGTTTTTGGGAGCCAGAAATAACCATATTTGGATGTGAGGGTGGAATGCTAAGTTATCAGCTAAAGCTGCACTGTTGGATAGGAAGCTGCATTCATAAACTGTATGAGTGCAAAGCACAGACACACATGTCTGCTAATCAGAACTAAGTATCAGTGAAATTGAAGCTCAAACTTCTTGGACAGGCTGTACCGCACAGCAGGCCATATATTTTTGTCAGATAATTCCATTAATAAGGCCCCCACACCACAAACGCAGTTGAGAGGTCCAGTTCAGTGACTCTAATTAGCGGAGATGAGGCCTAATAAAACAGCTGCCGGCTGCAGCTGCCTGTGTCTGGACATCTGTCAATCAATACAGTCCCCCCCAACCCTCCCACCGTAGTTGTTAAAAAGATAAAAGCAAAAACTCTGACTGTTTAATAGCAGCTCAGAATTAATATAATTATAAAAAAAATCAGCTAATAAGATCATTTCTTATCTTTAACGCTCAGTTGAATTAAAAGAAGTTCTGTAGCATTCAGTACTCTTGACAGTCCAGCTTGATTCTCATGAGCAGCACACATGCCTCTTTCAGTAAGAATCAGGGATGTACATGCAGTAGATGGAAGCCTGACTTTCTTAAGCACATTTCTTTCATTCCTTATTTTCAGCTTAGAGTGCAGCATGTTCACCCACATTAGTTGTTTTGACATATAACTCATAAAATGTGTATGAGGATGCTCAGGCTATCATCAGTCCACATGCAGCATCAGCAGCAGAGCGCTGCGGTGTTCATCCATGTGAGACATCCCGACTTCATTGCATTTCTTATAAGCAGGAACAGGGAGATAAACAAATGCTGATTCGCTTTTTTTCCTGTCTGAAGTGCATTATGTTTGCTGTCGTCATTACCAATAAGCCTCTCTTCCACTTTTGACTCAGGTTTGAGAAAAATGAAACAATATATTGTATTTGCTGCCATAAAGCCTTCTATATACTAGCATAATGAAATACTGTCACTCTACTGTTTTTTTATGCATTTATTGTTTTGGTCTTTCGAATATGAAGAAGCTTTTTTTGGTCACAATCAAAAAAAAACAAAAAAAAACGCAGCTTCGAGAATAAAAAATATATATATAAAAGAATGGTGATAGTGTTGGGAAAATTACTTTTGAAATGTAATAAACTAGTTACCCTGTCTGCCTTTCTAACACATGCTGGGGACTAAAACATAAATGTTAAACTCAGCACTTTCAACCTAACAGCAGAAATCAGTAGAGATTATTTTAAAACTGGAACTAAATTACATCTTGAACATACAGTATACAACATGATGGAGAAGGAGGTGTAGTTTATTGTAGGTGACTGACTGCGTTCTTACTTGTAGGTGTTTCCTCAGTTTTGACACCAAGCGTTTCGATGTTTAGAGCGTTTTTACCGCTGACAAACAAACTTTACAGTGTACGATAATGTTTCCAGCACTGAAAGACGCTCTTGTTCAACAACATGCCCACGTGCCTTGGGGTGGTTGGTGCTTTGTAGGCTTCTTCCTTCATGTTACTTAGAGCAAATCATTGATTTGATTGGTAGATGAAAGACGATGCAAGTGCTGAAAATGTTGGTGCTTCTTGTACATCATTCGTCCTTTGCTGGAGCACTTAAATTTGTCTCTAATGGTCTTGATGATGTGCATCATCTAGACATATGCCAAGTCATTCCTGAAAAGATGAAAAGCAACAAAATGAATGTTATACTCGACATATTAGCTTTTAAAGAATATATTCAGAATTAACACCTTTATAATCAGATTTCAGTGACTAAGTATAGAAAAATTACATACCTTACAGGCAGCTGTAACTGAGCAAAATCTTTCTTATAGCTTAATGTTTATTCTGTAATTAATTGACATTTAACTATGCAACACTGGTGATAATTTCCAGACAAAGGGCTACTGTATGGTCTTTGGTGATTGCAAACTGCAGTACAGACTGTGCTATTTCAGTGCTTTATTGTTATTTTGTACTGTATGTTGGTATATAAGGAAACATATGCTTTTGTCATTCAAAGACGGAGCATTTTGCTAATAGAGACAAACTTAGGCTGTAGCCTGCACAGCAATAATTTAACTAGATGCAGCTGGCATGCAAACATGCTCACAATGGTGCACACAAGGTAGGGATGGTTCAGACAGGGTACTTCATAACACATCTTCTGGCGTAAAAAGTAGAATTTCTTCAGGTGATCCATAATTCCATATCTGAAATTGAAATCACGTTCAAAAGTGAGGTAGCGCTTAATAATTCTCTGGGATTAAACGCAGATGCTCCTTGGACACCATCACCGCTTTCAGTGAGAGACTGTATGATGTTGGTGTGGTTTGTTCATGGCATGGTAGAGTACTGTTTTGAAGCCTCAAGTTGGCCCATAGGCTTGGAGTTTTAGCATGCAAACATTAGCTAATTAGCACTAATCACAATGTGAGGCTAATGCAAATGTTGCAAGTTTTGCAGTTTCTTACTATAATACAGGAAATCTCTGTCTGTCTGTTTGTCTGTTTGTCTGCCAACTCCTACTAGACCATCAGGAGTTGAGCAACCAAACTTAGCACACAGGTACATCTTAGACCCTGGAAGGTCCTTATCTTTATCAGATATTATCATGTCATCATGTTGCCTAGCAACCACCTAACAACAGGCTTTTTAGCATTTATGCACCTATAACACCTAATAAAAGCATCGTATCACTTTTATTTCATGACATTATCATCTAATTTATATCCACAAAAGCTGGACTATGCATGCCCAACTACCATCAGCAGCAGGCTAACAATTTTTAGCATATAAACATCATCTACCACCTCTATATTTTTTTTTTTTTTTAACTTTTCTCAGTGTGATT
Organism: Paratilapia polleni; assembly: GCA_015106735.1. Lineage (NCBI taxonomy): Eukaryota > Metazoa > Chordata > Actinopteri > Cichliformes > Cichlidae > Paratilapia > Paratilapia polleni. The sequence continues at coordinate 5,627 of VUQI01002182.1, read as the reverse complement.
ACGTATCAGTTTGTCAACACCATGAACAGACCAAACAAAACTGTAGCATGGGCATGTACTAGTTAACTAAATTTAAACCGTGGTCTGATGCTTAGGCTAAATAAGGAGTTTGTGCATCAACAAGGTTACTACAATTCAACCTTAGGATAGTAAAACTGTGTACCACATTTCACTCAATAACTAAATATGCCAGTGAGATTTATTATCTGTTTAATTAATAATGTAGTCCATTAATAATGTAGTAATGTGTAAAGCTGTTTTAAGAAAGCGGATATCTATAGACTTAAACTGTACAGTGCATGTAGACATAAAGGAGACTAATAGTAGATTACCTGATTCTTTTAAAATTCAACACATTGCCTGTAATGTGAAGAAAAACATGCAGGAGGATCAAACTGCAATCAGTCTCTCTTTCCTTTTACCAACCTTTTATTTCCTGTTCTGTCTGTTTTTTGAAACAAGGTCACAGTGAAAAGCATTTTCAAATACAAACAATCACTTCAGTAAAGACATAAACAAACCTGATGTGTGGCTGACAGCATTTCAATATGGGGTGTCCTTCTGAAATTACAGCGCCTCTCAATGGGGAAGAGCTAACAATGAAACATCCATCTACCAATAATTTGAACAGAGCACGGCCCGTTCTTCAGTCACAATAGATACAAATGGGACTGATCGACAGATGACCCTTAAATAGTGTTATGAAACTAATCAAATCTATTCATCACAATTTTATTTACCGTTTAGCATAAATAAGCAGAAGTTCGGTCATTGTTGCAGAACTGGAGCAAACTGTAATTTATCACGAAGTGATGGTGCAGCTGCAGCTCTGTTACATACAGATTTTGTGGCTGGTTTGGGTCTATTTATGGAGGAACTAAACAACAGCTCATTTGTCTCGATAGGTTTCTAAGCGTATTACACAGAATGATGAGTAAGTGCCACATGAGAAAAAAAACAAGCTCTAAGTTAGCTGAACTGCTTACTGGCAAAAAGGCACAAGTATACATGTGGCCTATTTTTCACATGACTCATGCACATGTCATTCGATAACCTTACTCACTCGTTTCACCTATTTAAGCAAATGGATGAGCAGCTGAACCGAGCTGGGACTTTGAAGACTCAGATCAGGGGAATACCGGTGGGAAACAAAGCTCAGATAAATGCAGGAGCCCAACACAGACTTTTTTTATTTGTTTATTTTATTTATTTATTTTTAGCTGGATATTGATGAATTTGGTACTGAGGTATTAGTGGGCTATCTGGGATATTCTGTCAGTTCTGTTACTCAGAGCTTCTTCCTGAAAAAGCACTGAATGTGGAACATCCTGCAGGGAAGAGGCAGGATGTTAGGATGGAGCACAACGCCTGGATGAACTTTTATCTGCCTCTCACCAAGCACTCGTCTAATGTTATATAACTGCAACTTCAAATCCTTATGAGTTACATAAATATACAGTAAATATGTGCATTTAGAAGTCAGTTAGTTATATTTTGTTATTTTTTTGTGAAAGTCTTCCAAAGTAGTATTTTGATGACATCAGCTCAGATATGTTGACCATGTTTCGTATACACCTTTAACACTTTACCAGGTAAAATGAGTCAGTTCGGGTGAAGAGTTACACCTGTCAGTTACTAGGTAATATGTACATAATGACTAATAAGAAGCAGTGTGATGCAGTCTGTTTTGAGGCTCATAGTAGTCAAAAAAGGAAATGCAAGTTTTATCTTGTGAAATATGATTTCAATCTTTGTTTCAAATCCATTGCTCAGTACATCATTTTAATCTCTTGGAAAACCCAAACACATTCTGTGAGTAGTTTTCGGTTCCAGTTGATTGGTTTTAGGCAATGGCAGGATTGGTATTTTGTTTGCCGAACACAAGTTCACTCACTTGCACATCTCAGAATTGCACCTCAATATTTACATAAACAGCTGTTTGCCAGTTGCAGCCTATATTATAATGCAGACATTTGTTTATGCACCTTAATGTTGGCATAATGAGTGTATGCGTTTGGTGATATTATAAGATTAATTCTGACTAAGAAGGCTGTTTTCTAAATATGCCTTTTAATAGGCTTAAATGGCCGTAAATGTACCTAAACTGGAGAGTCTGACATTTAGCACTGAATAGCAATCAGTTAGTCAAATTACAACTGGTAAGACGTCCTTCCTCGGACTGTTTTTTATTTCCCCCTGAGCTCTTTTTCTGGTCCATGGACTCAAAGTGAGTCACTGGAGGACAAAATGTTATGTACCACAACTGAAACGCAGATGGCCCTGAGCTTTGCTTCAGCCATCACTCATTGCTCACTCACAGGTTAGCATGCCAACCAAGTCAGAGAAAACTGTCACAGTACACCCGTCAGTTTGGCAAACCACCCTGCTGCCTAAAGTCTAACCACTCCATGTGGTGGATATTACAAAGTCTCAGAGATTGGGATGAGAATAATAAACAGACGAAATTTACATGTTAGAAATATTTGTTGGAACATTTTTTGGTGTTTTTATAATTAGAGTAAAACTGCATGCTATACACCACACTGGTGGATATGTGTTATATCCACAGGTGTTGAATGTCCACATAAAAAGGCAGTTAGTATTGTTGCACATGAGTGATAGGCTGTAACAACAGAAACAAATGGCATTTAGCTGCTGCCTGTTGTCAATCAAATTGATTTTAATTCTCAAAGGTGAGTTCTGCAGAAATAATGTGAAAAAAAAAAGAAAAGTCTGCACATCTTAAATGAAACCTACCATTTTAATATTATAGCTGTTATAAGAAAAGCTGTTTCTGATATACCTGTTCAAGCAGCATTCGGTTTCTCAAATGGCCACATGAAGCTGGCTCCAAAAGGAAGTCAGTCCCCGTCCAGCTGGGAACCTGTTGGCCAGTTCACTGATTTGCCTCTGGAGCAATTTTTGGTGCTTGCATGTGTAGCTGCAGCCAGGCCAGGATTTCAGTTTCTGTCACCTGTTCATTGTTTACAAATGCAGATAAATTTTTAAAAAAAGTAAATAAATGCTTAATCATCAGCAGGTGATAACTGATGGTTATCTGCAATCCGTCTTTAGCTTGTCACACACAGTGTTCACCTGCATTCAACCAAAGCCTGCTTAAACTTGATGGTCAATAAAATTTGGATAACACACACAAGCCAGAAAGCTTCCTGTACCAAAAATCCCCCTTACAGATTCTGATTATTCACACGCAGGAATATTTATCCATGTTAAAATGTCCAAACTTTACAGCCAAAACATGCAGCCTAGTCCACAAACCATTGCTATATCAAGAATAGCTGCAAAGTTAAATAAACTATCCTCCTCCAACACCTTCGATAGCTCAGTTGGTAGAGCGGAGGACTGTAGTGTGATCACAAAAGATATCCTTAGGTCGCTGGTTCGATTCCGGCTCGAAGGACATGGCATTTTGGGTGCCTGTGGCTCAGGAGGCAGAGCAGGTTAAGTGATCAGAATAACAGTGCTCAGTCATTGTGTGTTAATAGGTGAATGCATCTTGTGGGGTAGAAAGTGGTTTGAGTGCAGAGTGAAAGTAGAAGTGCTGTATAAATAAAGTCCATTTAGCTGTGTTTAGTACTAATGCTAGCGTGGTCATGAAGATGGAAAATATTACACCTGGTGAACATCAAAATGTTAGCTAATATTACTATTGTGTTCAGAGCACAGCTGTGCACAACTGTAGCCTAGTCAGTGGTAGTCCTACAGCCTACTAAAACATCAGTGATAAACAACTAATACTGGTGTTAGATCCTCACAGTATGGACGTCACAGGGACACTCATGCATGAACACAAAATAATCCATCATAAAGGTTGCAGATTTATGGAGTTCTGTATTATTTATTACAACTGCCAAGCTAGACTTCCATGCCTTTAAATGTAATTGCATGAAACTACTTCTGCAGATATTAAAATCTAGGAAATGCAACAAGGAAGTTTGACAAAAAGGTGCAGTGAAAAGGTGAACTACAGTATATGATCAAAACAGAAGTGCACAGGATGTACTGCAACATCACAGACGGAGGCTCTTTAACAGTGAAAGTGCATCTGAGGGAGACATTCTCCTTTCCGAGGGAGACTAAAAAGAGGAAGATCATTACCTCAAGCTCGTGTACGAGCTGAGAAACCCAGAGCAGAGGAAGTGAACCAATGCTTCTCTCCTCACGCTGCTTTGATGTTTCCTAGAACAAGGCATTTATCCACCAGTTAGTCTGTTAGAGCTTATCAGCTATCAACAGTGGAGGAAGAGGGCTTTTATTTTGGTCTGCTCTCAGGTTTCAATCAGTATGTAAAGCTCAGATTTTATCTTTATCTAGTCCAGGCGATCATGACTGTAAATAATGTGTTCTTTCTTGGTTTTTCTACAGATTATTGAGAATTAGCTTGGAGAAGATTACAAGTAACTCATCTGCTAATACTGACAACCTGACCTCATTTTACCAGAACACAAGAGAATAAATTCGCTACAGATCTAAGTTTTTGGCATTTCTGTCATTTCCTCCCCATAAAAATAAATGTATTCACACTTTGTGAAACAGTACACTGTGCTCATTTCAGACATCACTGGCAGCCATGGTTGAGCGATATTAATAATTACACCTGTGATGATGACAGAGCCATAGTCTAATTTCAGTCCCAAAGAGGCACAAGGTTTTTTTTTAATGGTCTGTCTGCTGAGGCAGTCTGTGACCAACAAATGTCCTGTTTTAATGCATCTACTCTGATTTTATCTGGAACATTACTACTATCACCTCCTTCCTCCTTGCCCTGCACTGCTAATTCTGCCATTGTGTTGGCCTGCAGCCGTGTGGGGAGAAGAAAACATCACCAAAATGTCTGAATAAATGGAAATTAGATCATTCATAATCAGTGAACTGAATCTGTTTTTATTAAGGCCAAGCAGAGGCCAGAGCTTTGTTATTGTGATTCATAACAGGATCTGACTCTTAATTTGTTGGTGAGTAATCTGATTGAATGTGCTGATAACTAGTGGCCTTGTCCAGAGGAGAAGGGACACTGGAGCAAATCTGAAGTGTATAAGAAAACAAAAGAAAGTGTGCATGAATCATCACTGCTCAGCACCTGTGAGTTGTTCTAAGTGTTGTAGTGTTAAATGCACCTAAAACTTACTTTTCTTTTGCATTTTTTATTCAAATTAGGATCCTGAAGTGGTTGTTTTGCATGAAAAATATGTGGAAAGCAGACAGCTGAATATGGGAGGATGGCTGGGTTCAACATTTAGAGACACCAAAATATATGAAGTCTGCTTTCTGTTCTGTGAGATTGTCAATTGTCAATAAATAGACATGGACTGACTATCAATGAAGTCTGCAACCTCTGTCTGCCTTTGAGAGCATTAAAATTAAAGTTAAGCCTACTCAAGGCAATTGAAACGTGCAGCTAATTGTTCCTGCATAGTGTAAATGTCTGTTCTCACAATAACCTCATGAATTAGGAGGACAAAAAGCTTCTTCTAAGCTGCTCTTTATCTATTTTCTGTGATGTTCTTTGCCTGAGAACATCCTCTGCAAAGAGGCGCTTTGGGAATTCAAATCAAATCCTTTTTTTTTTTTTTTTTTTTTAAATAAGAACCCCTTTTTTTTTTCTT
>VUQI01002181.1:0-10000 GCA_015106735.1 Paratilapia polleni | reverse complement strand
TGCTGCTGCTGCAGAGAACAAAGCATTACTGTGGTGTGAGCTTAAACTCAAAGTAAACACAGTGGCACATACCTACCATGACAACCAATGAGAATAATATCCCAATCATTATGCTGAGTGTGGTTTATGTCACAGTTAATGGTTGCAAGGACTTTCTGAATCAGTATGACTCAGGGACAATAACCTTTATTTATCAATTGTGTATAATGGATAGGCTAATAGTGAAATGAATGAGCTAAAGCATTCTCCCATAGCCACTCTATAAACATAGTTGTAGTTCAGTGATTATTTCAGGGAAGCTGGGTTAGTGCCAGAGGATAGTTAGAGAAAAATACATGTCCTCCCAATAGCTATGTGTATTATACTTTAACCATGGTCCTCATTAAAGCTGCCTCTGAGCCAAAAAAAAAAAAAAGACTTATTTACAGGCTTATGATCAATTGATTTACCCTGTGGGCCAGCACACCAATTTGGGCCCTGGAACTCATTAAATAGTGTGAAATATATATATACATAAAGGCAAAGGTCAAGGCTTTTCACTAAATTTATCCAGGGCCATGGGATGTAAGACCTATTCCATTTTCTTTTAAAGGCATATGGTTAGTTTGCGGTGTCATCCACATGCCAAATTTAAAATACACTTTGGATTATTACTTTGTGACTCTAATAACACCAGAAGATCCAAAGCAAGAGAGTTTGCAGATTTCTAGGTTTATTCATGAGAAATCATTAACGAATTAACATAGGAACACTGTTAAATACTTTCTGGAAAAATTATATAAAGATATTCTATCTGTCTTGACAATTTCATTTACTGTAAGTTCCCTAAACTGTAGGTGGAATACCATTCCTTTAGGAAACAACCCAAGAGTTTTCTGATTGGGTGCTTCCAACCACAGCTTAAGATTTGGATTTAGGCACCATACTTGTGCATGGAGTTGTTCATATTAATGACTTGATAGAAAATAAACACTTTTTGCTGGTCCACGGCAGAGAGATAAAGTTGGTAACTAGCTGTGGAAGATAGTGGAACATTAAAAAGACAAAAGATATTTGCCTGAGGAGTTGGTGCTAATCGTTTTGCCTTCTTATTTAAATGTTCTATATAGATTGTTTTGTAAAGCATTTGGCAGCATGTTTGCTATAATAAACTTAGATACATAGATACATAACCTTAGTACAAAGATAATTTTTTTTAGCCTTAAGGTTTCAAGATTGGATTTAGTTAAAAGAAACCACTGACAGTTCAGAGAAGACGAGAGACAAATGACCCATTTATTGTGTTTCTTCTTCTTTTTAAAGAATAGCTTCACATTTTTTTCCTAAAAGCAATACTGACATGACCATGTGTAAACTGAAAGGTTTATTGGTTGCTGTTATTATTCCTCCCTAAAGCAATTTCAGTGTAAGTGAAATCCACACTTCCCATTTTGTGCAAAAGCAGCATTCAGTTCAGCAGAAGGGTAAGGTGAGGCCTTGGCAGTTATGCAACTGTAGAGTCATTCAAATCAAGTGTTTTTCAGTAATAAAGTCAGGACAAAGGGAAAGTAACACACGCACACACACACACAAACAAAAACAAACAAAAAAAAAACCTATCCTTTAAGGTTATCTTGTAACAAGTTCTGCTCTATAGCCACACATTTGTTTGAGATATTTGTTTGTTTGCCTTTTTTATTCTCAAATGTTTTATTAAGATTAAGATTATTTTTGAACAAAACAGTGAACAGTGAATAACTGAACAGAAAACACATACACACCAAATCACATCTTAACTCAAAAGTCACACATACACATGCAAACACTAATTAAAACAATTATAGACATTTCTGAAACATAAGCTCTGAAACCTTTAAAAGCTCTCCACTATAACCAATGTTAAAGCTTAATTCAGTAGTAGGATACATAGCAGGGAAACCAATCTTCCCAAGTTGAGAAGAACTTTGTCAATCCATCCTGTGATCTAGCATCATGGTTATTAGCTCTAGGATGTTAAATGACTTTGCAGCATTGACAGCAAAGCCTTATAAATGAAGACATATATATATACTGATGTTTGAGATGCCCATGACCATTCAACCTTTTCATATAACTCACAGAAGTGAGTGTGATAGCATTCTTCTGAAATTAATCAAATGGCCCTCTAGAAGACAGCTTACAACGATTTAGTGGTGGCAGTGTGAACATATACAGGATATATAATCTAGTGACTGATATATGTACTGTATGTATATTTTCATTTTTGAAAATTTTTACTTTTCACATACACAAGCAACATTTAATTCTCAGCTTTGTTTGTGTATGTGAAAAGTAAAAATTTGCATTTGCTATTTTGTAGGAAATAAGACTAGGTGGGATGGCATTTTTTTTTTTAAAGCGTTGGTGTTGCCTTTATTAGTAGGCATTAATATCAGATAATAAAAAGAAAATGAATATTTATTAAAAATTCCATCCATATCATCTTTATTAATAATGTTATGTGTTCAAGATACATACATACGCTAAAGCGTCATTAGTTACAACATCAAATATTGTGCATGGATTGAAAATTTGCAATGTAGTGACTGAAAGTGAATTCAGCATATTGCCATAACAACAACAACAACAACAATAATAATAATAATAATAATAATAATAATAATAAATTCAGTTCAGGTGATCTATAAACAACTGTGTATTTATTTCTTTTATTAAAGAATTCCAGCAATATAGAACACAGTGCATTATAGTTTTAGTGGGATCATTATTCTAAGTGAATAATGGTTTTAGCCTCTCCAGATGCAATATATTGTATGTTTTAATAATGTGATGTTGACTCTTTACATCACATGATGTAATCATCATTAACATGTCCGTATTAGTTGGTCACAAAAGCATCTGTATTTACTTATTAGTTTACTTATTTTGATTAATGAAAATTGTCAATTTTAATTTTTTTTTGAAGTGCAGCTTTATTATATTGTCCTGTGAGTGCTTATTTCTCTCAGCAGACTGATGTATTGATTCTGTGCTGTACAGTATAGGGCTGTCATGGATGCCAACACCTGCCTTTATTCCACTGTTCAGTGGAATGAAACTGGGAATTATTTCTGGGAATAGATTTGATGGAATACTTGGTATAATTTACAGGAAATAATAAGTCATTGCACACAGGAAATGAGTCGGAGGGGCTCTGTGCACATTATTATTTTGCTCTCATTGACTGCACCCAGTGCATGTAGCAAGTAGCAAATAATAGTGATTTTCATTTGGTTGATTCTGACCTGAACAATGTATTATTCAGTGGAAAAGCACTCAATTTTGAATGTTAATGCAACAAAGGGGAGACAAGATTTAAGGTTCTGACACTGGGATAAATACTTAAACAGATATTTCATCTTATTTATTTATTTTTTGTTAGTTTCAGTAAAATAACCTACATATCTATATAAAAACTCACAGTATGATAACATATGTAGTAATATATTTGTATATTAAGTCTACTTTTAGTCTAACTATCTTTTGGGAATATGCTGAAGAGGATCAACACATAAACAAAATACATAAAGGCATCAAATATAATACATCTCTGTCTTCAGTAGACCTAATCATACTCTTATGACATGTTGCAATATCATTCCCATATCATTTTGTTTACACTATCATATGCAGCTTTGTTTTTCTGTCATATAGGCTGTATGTAGATCGGGGCCTAGACTAGACAACCAAAGGGTTTAATCAGGCCCACTGGCTTTGCAAACTGAGGACATCATTCTTGGACTTCTCATTGTATTTTGCACCAGGAAACATTGTGTTGCAAGTTTAAGAGTGGATCACGTCATGAGAACTGTTTTTATCTGACAAAAACAATACCAGGGACCTGCCATATCACGACAAAGTAAGATGGTTAAGCCAAAGAGTTGTGTCGATTCATTTCTTTTATTTATGACAGTAAACCTTTGTGTCAGGATCTGCGGAACAACAGGACCCAAATGCAGACTACGTAGCAGGCAGATGTATAACAGAAAACTATCTTTATTAAGGGCGAAGTAAATCTAAACACAATGTCCACAGGTCCATAAGGGAAAAGATAACTAAAGTCCAACTGAAGAGAAATAAACTGAATCTTGCAACCAGGAAACTCACATGGAACAGCAGGAACACAGTAACAGGAACACAGTAACAGGAAACAGGATGACGCGACAAAGAACACAAGCAGACTGAGGGTTTAAATACAAAAAAGAGAGGGAGATGGGGAAACCAAGAAGAAAAGAAAAAAACAAGAAAAGAAAACAGGGAACATGAAAGTCCAATTAACAAAAAAAGCAGTTCAGGAGGTCAGCCTGGCCATGGGCCTAGGCAGGGGAGATGTAGTAGTTCTGGGGCCGGCCAGGCCACGGGGCAAGACCCAGGAACAGAGGCCAATGGTGGGGGCGGCGCAGCTCTGGGGGCCGGCCAGGTGGCCAGTGGTAGAGACAGAGCAGCTCTGGTGGCAAGGCAGGGGGCTGCCGATGGCTGAGGAGATGGGACCCTTCCGGAGGCAGAGGAGGCAGCCAACAGTGAAGCCTTTCTGGGGGCTGGCCAAGATGGAGATCTTCTGGTGGCCAAGGGGGCAGCCGGCAATGGTGAAGGAGACAGGGTTTCACAGGAGGTGGGCGTCAGCCAACATAGGCGACAAGGCCCCTCCGGTGACTTTGCAGGGGGCTGGCGATGACGGAGGTCACGGGAACCCTTAGGAGGCTTGGCTGGAGGCCGGCAGCGACAGGACACCTTGGGAGGCTTGGCCGGAGGTTGACGGCAGCGGAAACGGATGGGCCCCTGGCCCCTGGCCCCTGGAGAGACAGGTGAAATTCTACTGGCGGCCGGTGTCAACGGAGGCAACGGGACACCTCAGGAGGCTTGGCCTGGGGCCGGTGTCAATGGAGTTTCTCTGGCACAGGGAGCATGGAACACATAGATGCAGGCTCTGGACACTGGCGGTTCAGCAGGGTCAGGAATCTCTGGATGCTCTGGCGGTTCAGCAGGCTCACCAGGCTCTGGAAGCTCTGGTGGTTCAGCAGGCTCAGCAGGCTCTGGATGCTCTGGTGGTTCAGCAGGCTCAGCAATTCAATTCTCCGGCTGTAGGTTGGGCTGCGGCTCTGGCTGTAGCTCAAGCTGTGGCTTGGGCTGAGACTGCGCAGGTAGCTCTGGCTCTGCGGACTCTGGCTGAGGCTGTGCAGGCGGCATGGGCTCGGGCTCTGTGGGCTCTAGCTGAGCCCTCTGCAGGGACAGGCAGCATGACCTCTGATGGGCTGGGCGGTGGCAGCGGCAACGAGGCCGGAGAGCTGGGCGGTGGCAAAGAGTTAGCTGACCGCAGCGGCGGCGATGAAGAGTCATCAGGGTTAGCTAGCTGCAGTGAGGAAGTGGAGTGACGCTGGCAGGAGCCCCGCTTCCTCCTGGAAGAGGGGGCTGATGGATCGGATGTTACAGGCTCCTCATCCTTTGCCCATAGCCCCGCCAACAAAGAGACTGGACAGCTGTATGACATGATGTTTAATGCAAGATATTTGCAAATCTATTGCAAGTCTGGTGGGCCAGGATTAAATTCAACCCCCTGTTGGGCCTAAGCATGTAGGAGTTTTTAAAATGTATTTTATAAATCCTATATATATATCTTTAAGTTATCTAATGTATTTTAATGTGTGTTTTATTTATTTATTCCTGAAAAAGTAAAACAAAGAGTTAATGTGTTTTACCCTGAATGTTTTATGTATTTATTTATTCTACTTCACTGGTTTGGAGTGGAACCTTTAAAGTTTTTGAACGATGTCTTTCACAAAGTCTTTACATTTTCTTTTTGTCAGCAAGTTGGCTTTGAAATGAAAGTGACTTTTAGCCTGTGCAGTTGTTAAAAGGTATTCATATTTATGTTAACAATGGTCATCAGTTTAGTACAAGTAATCACTTCATTACAAGGCAGCAACATAGACGGGGCCATATGGAAACACTTTGACTGGAGTAAAATGATGGCCTTTTGTCCCTTTTTAATCAGTATGATTTAGAAATTGCCAGGCACCAAAAGTATTGATATATGTGTTTTAATCTATTAAAATACAACCATTTAATCCTCCTGTAATGCAGGGAGTTTGTTTATTTCACTGTCTGTATAGGACCACAGTCCTCGAAGGCTCTGACTAGTGGAAAATAATGCATCTTTGGCGGGGGTTAGACAAATACAGAAAAAAAATAAGCTCTTTCAGCTGAATACAGTATTTCAAATGCCAAGAATGTAAAGGTCACACAGGAAAATAATTCTTTTAAATAGCCCTTTCTCTAATGACCACTGGACCTTTTCTAAGGGGAACATGCTGGTGGTTTGTTAAAATGTAGCTCTGATGGCAGTAAACTCTGCTCTTGTTTATCCCATTGCATGTAATCAGCTTGCTTTTTAGTAGTTCACTTTGTTGCCAGGAAACTATTTAAGTCTCAGCGACATACTTTGGATGACGCACTTAGTTTCTGACAAGTAGTGCCAGTACACATTCATAAGTCATCCAAGGATTGTCTGCCTTTGAGGTATAATGCAGTTCTGGGTACAAACAGTGTAAGTATTCAAATCAGATTTCCAGATTTTGGAAAAAATGGCTCATCAACAGCAATCTTACATGACAGAAATATATCTTTCTATTCAATCACTGAAGTCAAGATACAACATCATAGAGGCCAGGCAGTATAATCCAAACATCTTCAAGCTTTAAGCATGAAGACAATAATGGCTTCACCACTTTCAACATGGCTTCGACTACATGGTGAAGAGTTAATCATTTATATGAATTCTAGATTTGTCTGTCATAATCTGCTGTGTATATAGTAGATTGCAGACCCTAATGCAGGATGCCAGAGACAGGAGTTGAATTTAAAACAAGCTTTGAATGCTGATAGCTCCAGGAAATTGCAAAGTCCAGAAGTCTAAGAATACCAAGGAGAGGAACCGGGGAATCCAAATATCCATAACTCAAGACAAACAAAGACGAGACAGAAGGAGGTACAGAATGGAAACACGAAGGGAACTAACTAAAAGATAACCTGAAAGTCACAGTAACAAAAACTAATAGCAGAAGACTCAAATAACAAGACTAGAAAATAAGCCATAAAGAACATATACAAAGCATAAGAAAAACAAGACTTGTAAACACAAGGGAATAAAACCAACAACAACTCTATCAATAGAAAACTAAATACTGACTAACCAAGACACACAGAAACCCAGCCCAAAGATAACCTCAAATGCAAAACTTAAATAATAGGCAAAATACAAACAGAGGCATCTGGGAAGGTATAATAAATAATCTCAAGAAAAATAAATTTATAAACAATACTAAACTTCAAGAGAAACTTTTTTTTTTAACTGCTCCTCTATGAATCCTGTGAGAGTAACTACTGTTATTACTACTATTACTAGGGTCACAGTGTACAATACAAAAATATCTGCTATGATGGCTTTGGGTAATGAGAAGCACAAAAACATAGCTGGCTGGAACTGTGATTTTTCTAACTATATATTTTCTAACTAACCGGTTTCAGGTGGTACATTGACTTTTAGACTGTCCTACCCCAAAAATAACCTGCCTCAGAGGTTATTTTAGCAAGCTGTTATAACAACTTATAGTTGCATTTTTGTAACCTAGTAAACTGGGCTATCTAGCATGTGTTTAATTTAATTTAACTGTAAGTGAATGCAAAACTAAAAAGTGGTTCCAGGTGACTCTTGACCTCCAGTCTCCTGGTTTAAAATCCGCTGAGTTTTCAACACCAGTCAGTGGCACTCCTATGTCATATGTCAGCATTCCTATATGTCCTTTCAGGAATACTTGGGTAGTTTCAGGCAGCAGGAACAAATGGCCCTTCAGCTGGATGACGTGATGTGTCTTATGGGATGTCCTTGTTTCCCTTCTGTCTCTGCTCATCCTTTGTGTCTGTCATCTGTATGGCTTAGCTCTTTTTCACTGCAGTTTGCATGAATATGGTCAACCATCAGAGTGAAATGACTAGTTTTCATAATAGTCCATAGAGTAATCTGCCATTGCATTTAGCTTTTGGAGCTTTTATTACTACAGGGCAAGTCAGTCTCACACATGCAAACTGGTGCGTGTGGATGAATATGCTGGTTGATTAGGTCAGCTGGCAAGTTGCCCCAGATGTAGATCCCTAATGAATTTAACATGATGGCTGTTCCAAGCAGCTCTGTTCTGTGTTTACTTTAAGTCAGGCTCAACACAAGTGTCTGAAATGACTCATGTAAAACATTATTTGGAAAGCTATAGGAGGATCACTCTGCTTGCCTTCACATTGATGGTATGTTGTTTTATGTGAGTCCTTATTTCCCTGTATCTCTGAAGTGGAGGTGGTGAGTGAAAAGTTAGCATGACACATGGATTCACAATATCCACTTTTATATGAAACATACCAGGTTGAAATAAGTCAGAATTATCATTTAATTACAGATGTCTAACCAAACCACTCAAATTATAATAATCATTGCTCATTGTTATTGTCTCACTGACATATAAAAATGTCACATTGTGTATACTGGTCATTTTTTGTGTCAAAACGCTAGTCATTACTGGCCTACAGGGAAAGTCGGCACGCTTAAGCACAGTGCAGTGAAAGCTATTACTATCCCTACTGTTCTTGACATTTTGGCTTTTGATCAGATTCACCAAAAAGATTTGCACATGTTGTACTGGTTGTGATTAGATTAGAGATTTATGTAAGGAAAATAATGAGGTTAAAGTTGAAAAATGTGTTCTGTACAGTAGCTAATATCATTGTAATTGCAGGATTTACTACAAAAGAGCCTGGTGCCGTTATAAAGCCATTATGGGAACAACATTGGTGTTGCCTTAGGTCGGGCATTATGATGCTTCTTTGATCACCAACTTTAACCATAAATTAAGAAAATGAAATCTTTATTTCTAAAGGATATAATAAATCCCTGTACTTGCAAGTTCAAGGAGCTTCCCCTGCTGATAGTCCCTCTGTTATTTTCTTTTATGAATTCATTATTCCACACAAACTGGCAGCAGCTCAGATTAACATGATTATCATAATGAACATTGCAGCTGAAATTCCCCCCTAGAAGCCTCTCATTTTACATTAAATAGAGGTATTAGTTTGGCCCAGCTGGTTTCTTCTCATTCACTTCTTAAAGTAGGAAAATAGCACCATGATTTTTAATTAACATGTTATAAAAAAAAGTCAACAGTGGTAATGTTAAATTGAAACCACAGTGCATGTCCATCCATCTATCCATCAATCCATCCATCCATCCATTTTCTTTTGCTTAGCTAGTTCAGAGTTGTGGAGGGGCTGGAGCCTATCCTAGCTGTCATAGTAGCCAATTTAGAATCACCAGTTAACTTAACATGCATGTCTTTGGAATATGAGAGGAAGCCTGGGTACCAGGAGAGAACCCACAGTGCATCTAATAAATAATAATTTGCTACTGTGAATTATCTTTAATAGGGCTAAGGGTTAAGGGGTTTGCCCAATGGTGTAGCAAGATGACAGTCCATGCATTGTCTGAAATAGAGAAGATTCATACCGAAGATTCATTTTGTCATTGGCAGGGATAGTGTTAACAGTTAGCTCAAAGTCCAGGTTCTGTGCAAATACAACCTCACATTTATGACTAAAATATAACACACTAAAACTAAAACACACTTTGTTTTCTATGAGTAGAAAAACAAACAGCTGATTTTTCTTTTAAGTTGTGTGGTTTTTTTTTTTGTTTGTTTGTTTTTAAACATTCTTGCATGTATGTATGGCCATACAGACAATAACCACCAGATGTCAACCCCTGAGGCTGACTCACTGTATACCACAAGTAATCGCTTATGATTCTCTTGCTTCAAGTTATGTTTTACTATGAAGTCCAGAAGTTAAAGTATCATTGTCATCGTATCCTGATTTTAGCTTTGCATGTATCTCTTACCTTTTCAAACAGACCAGCAAAATCCTTTTGCAATCTCCAGTATTTAGT